>BQNB010144919.1:2401-16790 GCA_026074375.1 Tanacetum coccineum
TCAATATAAGATACTTATCAAGTTATCAATAATGTTAACAACATTAAGGCAACTGTAATTAGTTTTATTATGTAATGAACTTGACATTCTCATTTTTAAAACTCAGAAAGATCCATGTTACAAAGTTTAAAGACTATCTAAACCACATGAACAATTCAACCAGCCATCATCGTCTACCACTAGATATATCAACGTAACATATTACTAAACATCATTAATACTAAAAATCTATTAACAAAGGAAACTAAATTAGATCGGAAAAATTCTCTTGACAAATAAAACCTTAAACAAAAAGGCTACAAACTATATATGGGGCTATTTCTTAAACTAAAAGAATGAAAACGTGATGGAAAAATCTGGCGGCGAGGAAAAAGGGTGCATTAGTGACGAAGGTGGTGGTGGAAGAGGGTGAACCGGCGTATTTCCTATTATGTGGAAGCCCGACAGTATTTCCTATGTCTGGCGCCTTTGATGCACCATGACGCGCCTTTTAGAACCCTGGGTACTATGCACATCTTGCAAGAGACTCCTATACTATAACACCTCGTGTTTTTAGGTCATTGTATGACATCATTAAATTCACTATTTATTTTTAGTCTTGTACGCGTTTGCTTTTAATTGTAATCGTTAAGTTAAATCGCGTAAACTAAAAATGATCAAAAATGTCAGAGACATAATATAATACGTGTCCACATAAATATGAAACACTTGGTCTAGCAAGAAATATGAAAACAAAAGTATACCGATTTGAGCTGTCCAAACCTTTGTTGATCATAGAGGATATCTTTCATCTTCGTCGTACGTGGATGATGCATCCACATGGTAGCATCCATGAACTGAACCCTATTCGATTCACAAGCCTCAAGTATCGTATCCAGTTCCCTAATATTTAACACCACAGGCTTCTCAAGCAAAATATGCTTCTTTTTCTCAGCAGCCATAACAGCCCACTGCAAATGGAGACTTGTTGGTAAAGGAACATAAACCGCGTCAACATCAGGGTCGTCTAATACGGCGTCGTAGCTGCCATAGACCTTGGCAGATTCTGGGAAATGGTTTTCTAAAGCGAAAGCAGTCGCCTTATCTAGAATCGGATGCTTGGCGGAATTGTGTCTTAGGGAAAGGAGCATAGCCCGTGAAACTTTACGGGCTATATTAGCACAGCCCAGAATTCCAAATCGGATACGGGTTTCTGTCATTTGTGTGTGATGACTTTGCAATGAATAATTGTGGCAGTGGCAGATGAGACGGGGACGTGTATATATACTCCAATGGGAGATCAATGGGTAGCTAATGGCTTGTAAATTTGTAATTGCCTCCATCACATATTATCTATTAATTTTTTTTTTAATTATACAAATGTATTTAACTTGTTACTTGTTACTTTAACTTGTATCACATATTATCTATTTAACTTGTTACTTCTTTACGTACCGTTTTACTGTTTTTTCATTAAATGTGTTTAACATTCAAATTTCTTATGTGGTGTATCGGATGATATCATGATAGGATAACCGAAAATTGCAAGTGTACGTGGTTCCAATCAAGACATAATAATACACAATAGCCGTGTACAAAGCGGTTTTTTTGCTGTAACCGGTTAGTAACCGACTCAAACCGGTTTTTTTTTCAAAACCGGTCAAACCGGTTAGTACCAAAATTGTTGTAAAAGTCATTGGTTTCCTCACAGGAAATATCGATTGGTGTTTATATTCGTATGCATCTGAGTAAAAAAGGCTCGTCATTTCTTAAATAAACTGAACAAAGAAAATCATATACGGTTTATTTTATTTTTTTAACGGCGAAGATATATCAAAAAGTTAAGGAAAAACTAGCAAAACTACAAATAAATTAACCGTTTATTGATAGCTCATATTTAAGACTAGTATGTTATCTTCTATAAGTTGCAATGATAAGTTAAAATACATGTCCCTTGGAAAAGGGAGCTTATAAAGTCATGCATTGAGAGGTTATTACTACCCCAAACAATCATTTTACGTCATATGGTACAATAGCATAAATGATTAAGCTGTAGTTTTAAACACCAATAATGATTATATAAAAATTCAACTCACATTAATAAGAAGGCTTATGTTATTTGTACCCCCTAAAAAGCCATCCGTACCCCTTTATGTTTTTTCCGGTTTTTTTCACTTTTTTTTTTATAATTTTGTATATGTTATAAAACTGTGACACGGAAAATACGGAATGAAAATTATAAAATTTAACAAGTCAAAAGCATGAAACTGTCAAAAAATACGGAACAGAACATGAAATAAAACTGCGTTATACTGCAAAAAAGGGTACAAAAGGAATCTTTTATACTTTTTTATTCTTTCTGGCGGGCCAGGGGGTACCAATAGTAGCACCCTATTATTTTAGTCATCAAGAATTCGATATATACCCATGCGGTTTAAGCAATTTTGTTCGGGAATAGGTTATAAAGATCTTTGTACCTTTTTATGTTTTTTAATTTTTTTTATTTTTGTAATTTTGTTTATGTTATAAAACTAGGAAACAAAAAGTGCTGAAAAAAATATAAAATTTAATAAGTCAAAAGAATTAAACTAACAAAAAGTACGCAACAGAAACTGATAAGAAACAGAAAGACAAAAAAAATGTTGTGTACTTTTTATGTACTATTTGGTGGGTCAGTAGGGTATCAATTGTAGTACCATTTCGTTTGATTATTCATCGTAACTTAAGGTATACATGTCTACACTTTTGTCATAAACTAGCAGGGTACCCGCGCGTTGCGGCGGCGGATACCCTCTGGCGATTAACCAGAGAAATAGTTTTGATGAGGAACGGTTCACCTGTTTGTATCGGTTTTAACGTGTCATCTCCGGTTCATTTTCGAATGGCTTTTATTGGCTAGCCGAACTGGTGGCGACTCCGGTTCCCAGTTGACCCGTTGGTTCGGTCCGGTTTTCAAAACTATATGCACCATGAACATGTTAACATATCAATTGTATGAAGTTTTTTGTGTTTTATTAGTTTGTACGATATGTATAATAATATGTACTATTTATTTTAGGGGTGTCTTAAAATTAACATTAATTAGTGTGTTTAATTAGTTTATACTTTGGATTATGTTGTAGCTTGTTTAGATTGTAAATTGTGAAAATATTATCGTACTTTTGATTAAAAGGTTTAATTGGTTATATTTAATTATGCTAATCATCAAATTAATCATCATACTTACCCTAATACACTTTTATAACCCTAAACTTGAAAAAATTCATTTTTTGAACATTATTTTTTGTTTTTTGTACTTCTTTGAGCATTATTTGACCTACCCAACCGATAACAGGTCACTTTTTTTTCTACGCGACAGCCACATAGGATTTCTATGCCCACACAAGAATAATATTGTAAGTTTGATACTTTTATAAATTATTTTTCTAAAAAAAATATTTTCCTACAAATTTTTTTTTCAAAAAGAATAATTGTTTTTGAAAATAATTTGTTTTCTTTTTTTCAAATACTTGTAATATTACTATGTTTCAACGTGTATCAATTCATAATTTTCGGGTCATTGTTTAACCTTGTACTTTCATTAATTATTTTAATTTCGCGTATAATTTACTTTTACGGGTAACCGGATAGGTTAGCCCGCGTACGTCGTAAAACGTACATTAAACGTGAACCCGAATCTAGACTAAATGCTCTATGCATTTTTATTATTTTAACATATGTGCCCTATATGTTGTATTTTTATTTTTTACTTTTGCGTTTAACCTTCGTGTTTTCGTTTTAACTCTTGCAATACCATACCTTTTTGTACATTAGGCTTAACAATACCCACTAAACTAAAACTTAACAAAAAAACTAAACTATTTTTGCCCCTCTCACCTTTACATAAAAACGACACAACCACATGGACATGTGTCCATGCGGTGTGTCAACACCAAGCTAGGTGTCTTGTTTTAAAACACATATCATGGACACTTTTCCATGTTATTGTGCATGCCTTGATCAAAACCACCACCTCACTATCCCACTCTTATAGTTACTCACCAAAATCCCTCTCTTGTCCTCCTCCTTGCCGCCCACCTCCACCACTACAATACCATTTCATACTTGATTTTTCCTAGTAATATTTAGTAAGGTTGAAGATATAGGTTCCTAGCATTGTTCTTAGGTATTATTCACCTCAAAAAATTATCAAAAATATCATTCTTCCTTTGAAGTTCTAGTTGGTTTTCATCATGGTTTGGTAAAGATTATCAAGGGTTAATTTTGTTGGGTGAAAGAAAACTGGTTGAAGTATTGGTTAATTCTTGATTCCATCATACTTCTCCTTTGTATGGAACCATTGTTTTTCTTATTTCATTTGTAATAATCTTGTATAAATATTTATCTTTCTGAGATTTATATGTATTGTACATATTTTATATATTAGCTGTAAGATTATACATTGTATTTGGTGATTAAACAAGAAAAACACGATTTTATCAAAAGTATTTGGGACAGTTTTGATCAGTAGCATTAATGTAGTATTCTGTAAAAATAAGTAGACCTTGAAGCCTAGGTAAAAATATAGGGTTGTAGATATATGTCTTAGCTTCGATTCCCCTGGTGATGCACGTCGTGACGATACCCGATGATTTAACTAGAAAATAAATGGTAACGGTGTGTTAGATTTGCACACCAGATTTCAATGGCTAAAAACTCATAGAAAAATGCATAAAACCCGCTGTTGGTATGAAAAGAGAAAATGTAGATGACATCTTAACTTAAACATGGCCAGTTGAACCAACCCGAACGAACTTGTAGTTTAGGAGTTACGGCCTTTTTCGCGGGACTATTGTACTCTAGAAATTTCCAGCTTTGACACTTGATAGTATTTTGGCCATTTGACGTCATTTACATAAAAACCGTGGTGGTCGGACCCACATATCGGATAAATAGACTCAATTACCCTTCCGGGGACATAAAAACCGAATTGAGACAATTTACAGTTTAGGAGATACAGACTTATAAAACCGGGTTAAAAATCTAAAACTATCAACTTATAATTAGGGCTTGTAAAATATTTGTAAAATGTTCAAAACTAGTCCCTAATGTTTTATAAACTTTATAAAACTCCAAAGTACAATGTATAGTCTATATATATATATATATATATGGATGAGATCATGAGAAAACCTAATTTCAGTGGGAAACCTAGAAAACCCAGAAAAACCAAACAAATACCCTAAAAAAACCAAACAGATGCCCTAATTTTTTCAGGCTAAAAATTGTTTTTTCAGGCAAATATGACCTCGATTTACTCTCTGTAAAAACCCAAAAAAACCAAACAGATGCCCTAAAAAACTAAACAGATGCCCTAAAAAATCTTTTATATAGCCTGAAAAAATTAGGGCATCTGTTTGGTTTTTGAGTTTTTTACAAACTTCATATCGAGTATATTTGCCTGAAAAACAATTTTTTGTCTGAAAACAATTTAGGGCATCTGTTTTGGTTTTTTTTGTGGCATCTGTTGGTTTTCTGTGGTTTATTAGGTTTTCTAGCAAATATGGTTTTCCGTTAGTAGAACCATCCCTTTTTTTTTTTTTTATATATATATATATATATATATATATATATAAACCTTATAAAAACTTATTTACATCCATTCGTGTAATATTTATAAAACCTAAGACGCGACTTTATTTTTATGTTGCTACTAGGATATTACTCGGCTTCTCGACGTTTTTATTCTCATCATATTATCACATTGTTTAAGGTGATTTCATAGCCTCACTTTTACTCATTAAATGTTTTATAAACTTCTTGGGAGAGATACATGCTACTTTAATTTTTACTTATGGACTCAAGTTCTTTAAATGAATACTTTTCCTGATATTATTATTGCTTAAGTATCACTACTGCCATGAAGTCCCCTATATCATGAACTGTTAATTACTTTTTGTGAAGTAAACGCAAATGCTGTGAATAGATCTATTGGGGTTGACCACCTCGTCCGGGTATGTAACACATGATTACCATGTTAAACGGACGCATTTCGTTTGAGGTAGTACTTTGATGTTTTGGCAGAACATCGAATTTCGTGGCACAAATCTAACTGACTAGGGTTTGCACGTAACGTTAAGGTTTCGGTGTCATGAGCTTAGTTCAATAATAAATGCTTTCAACTTTTGAATGTGTTTCAATAGTCAACTATACCTGAAATCTTGTGGTCCACTGCTTTACTTATAAACCTATGAATATTACTAAACATTATTTGTTGACATTTTTAGCATGATTATCTTAGGTCCCTAAGGTATTAGCTTGGCTTGGAGTCGCACGACATATTTGAAGGCTTTTGCATCTTAATTACCATTCGATGATGTTTTAAAAGTAATTATGTATCATACTACTTTTGGGATCTCTCTTTTGAAAACTCTGATGTTTAATTTATCGTGCGTAATTTTTTCAAAACGTCTCATTTAGATGTCGTTTTCTGTAACTTGTACTTTGTGCTATGAAGTAGTACCCTCGGTTGTCTTCCGCTGCTATCCGAAATTGGGGGTGCTACAGATTTGTATCAAAGCACTGGTTATAGAGAACTAGGTTGCATTTAATACCTAGACTATAACTACTATATATATTAGGAGCCCGTTTATAGCCTTACATAATATCGTGTGTGTATACTTCCTAAATACTTATGCTTATTCTCCAGAGCATCACTATTAAATTGAGACTTCGCGTATTATCTTATGATATACGTATTTTCGTAGAACGTCGCTATTTATTTATATAAAAGTAATGTATATAAATGTTGACTATTTTTCGATCACTTATACCTACTTACCAGAGCATCACTATATTCCTATATAAAGGTTATTTATATAAATACTAAAATTCTTCCAAGACATTGTGAGTTACATAATGGTCTCTAGACTTTTCCTAAGACCTCGTGAGTGATACGATGGCCTTTAAAACTTTTTCATGACTTTACATAATACCGTTTCATATTACATTGAAACTTGTCACATTCTGCCGACCCCACTAATATTCTTACTATCCGACTCTGAAGACGAGTTTGAACAACTGTCCCACACTTTTGAAAAACCTACGTCATCTCGTGAACCGTCGCCTAGAAACATGCCGATTAATTCGAACACGACTTTAACCCGTCACCTCGTAACATTCCATCCTTGAAAACACGACTTTTGGAACCCGACTTATTTCATTATCTTTACTCTGTTCGAATTTCAAGACAATGCCAACTATGAGACAAAGAATGAGTTCCACAAAAATTTAGCAGATTGTAGCCCGACGAGTTACTAATGCTATTGAGGCTATTGCTATCTATGAGACAAAAATCCGCGTGGCTCACTACTCGATAGTTTGGGTCGTATAAGAGGCCAAGGTTGCAAGGAATGCTAACAACAAAAGGAAGTGGGAAGGAGGTTACCAAAACAACACTGGAAAACAAAACAAATGACAAAAGGTCATGAAAGCTTACACTGATGGACTAGATAACAAGATATGTTGGAAATCTACCATTATGCAACAAGTGTAAGTTGCACCATATTGGGCTATGTACGTTGAAGTACAGTAACTGCAAGAGAGTTGGTCACATGACTAGGGATTGTAGGACTCCCGTTCCTGCAACAACTCAGAGGGCTCTAGTGGCAAAGCAGAAAACTGCAGTTACTTGCTATAAGTGTGGAAAACAAGGGCATTACAAGAGTGAGTGCTCAAAATTGAAGAATTAGAATTCCGATAACCAAAAGGGAAATAAAGGAAAAGCTCGCGAAAACCCTAACGTCGTTATAGATCATGTTAATGCTTAAGGAGATATTTTTTTAGCCTTACATAGTGAGACCTAAGTCGAAAGCCTTCTTGGACTGTATTCCCTTAAGAGATTTGCACTAGTACTTTCTTATGAATTTTGTTGTATTGTGTGGATGTTTTTAAAGCATCTATTAATTTTATGTGTCATAACGATTCTGTCCGTTACCCTCCCTGAATTATTATCTCCTTATAAACCATTTCACTATTATCTTATAAACTATTTTAGTATCATATTATAAAATTATTTTACTGTCAGCCCATAAACTATTTTGCTATCATCTTATGAAATATTTTGTTGTCATCATATAGACTACTTTGCTTTCATCTTATGAACTGTTTTGTTACTTTATAAATCGTTTTGGCTACTACCTTATACACAGTATGGTTTATACCATTTAACTCTGAGAAACATAACACTAGTTTGACGAAAATGAACATTGCATCGTTTGTCCTTAGTTATACATAGCCTGATCACCTATGTCTAATTCAGGAAGGACCATGGTATGCTAAGAGTAGTCACCTTAAAACTTTGTTAAAATTAATTTTCTACTTATGTTCCCCAAAAAGCAAAATTTTGTATGTGTATACATAAGTTGTGCATGACATATTAGTAAGCACACTAACTAAGTGGACATTTACACAATCTTATCATATAGAATCGGTCCCATCTTACACCACATCATCAGTCAAAAGATCAAATTACACCACTAGTCACCCTAGAACAATCTCCCAACCAAAGCGGTTACATTAGTTGCTTTATCTTATGGTCAAGACCTTGGAGATTGTCAATGAAAGAAAAAGGACTACTAGGAGCGTGATGAATTTATCCCTTATAATTGGGTTAGGATCAAAAAAATTTGAGAGATTACTACACCATTGAATTTTCTAATGGTCATGAAGTTAAAGCTAAAGGTATAATCATCGCAAGTACATAGAACCTAGCTGATAGAAGTTTCATATCCACTACTTTGAGCCTTCTAAGTGATATTGCTCAACTACCTTAGACACTAAGCACACTATTGAATTAACTAACGGAAAGTTAGTAGGAGTCGATACCATACCAAGAGGTTGCACCTTATATTTTCTTAACCACCCTTTCAAAATCGACCTAACGCCCATAGAATTAAGAAGTTTCGATGTCATTTCTGGAATGAACTAGTTGACCAAAAACCACGCCGTGAATATTTGTGATGTAAATCTCGTTCATGTTCCCTTCGAAATCAGGACACTAATAATTCGAAAAGATACGAGCAAGGATAGACACGACTCCAGATTGAGCATCATCTTAGTTTAAAAATGCGCGCATCATTGTACAAATTGCACGCATCATTGCATTGCATTTAAAATTTCGCATCATGGCGCCTAATGCAAGGCCATCCCATATTGCGTTCGCATTATATCGTAATTTACCGCATTTGTGTAATGTTGGCAACGGTCGCAATTGTCGCAATCTAGAATTTAGGTCATTTTAGTCTAAATTAAACCATATAAAAAGATACCCACATATTTTAATGGCCTTTTTAAGATAAACTTGTTAAAAGACGTCCAAAACAAACACAATAACGAAAATATAGTATCTTGTGTTTTACTAAGTGTTTTATGTCAAGCTTTGCATTCGATTTATTTGTTATAAAAATGTATTATTGGCCTAAATTCAATATGCTAGTAACTTATTTTGTAAGTTTATTGTATTTACTTAGTATTTGATGGAATATACTATGTATAAAATTTTTTCGTACTTTTTTTAATACTAAACGCATCACGTCCAAATTGCGCTCGCATTCGCATCATGCATCACGCAATGACCTTTGGGCTTGCAAAATGCATTTTTAAACCAAGAACATCACATCTTTCACCAAAGCCCATAAGTATATACTGAAAGGATGTTAGGTCTTTTTGACCCGCATCAATGAGGAGAAGACAAAGGAAAAGTCAGAGAAGAAGCGATTTGAGGATGTACGTATTGTACGGGATTGTCTGGAAGTCTTTCCCAAAGACTTGCATGGATTGTCACCGGTTAGACAAACCAAATTTCAAATTGACTTGATACCTAATGCTGCATCCGTGGCACGATCGCCTTACAGATTGGCCCCTTCGGAAATGCATGAGTTGTCTAGTCAATTGCAAGAACTTTCAAACATAAGGATTTATATGACCAAGTTCCTTGTCTTGGGGAGTTCTGGTATTATTGTTAAGAAGAAGGAAGAATCTTTTTGGATGTGTATCAAATACGGTGAACTTAATAAGTTAACTGTAAAGAACCGTTTCACATGTAACAACCCGAGTTTTACGACGCGTAAGACGATCGCGAATTCAACGTCATAATTATTATTTTATTAATTCATGTGAATGAACATCGACATTTAATATTTTATTGGTCGAGAATAATTATTTTCGTATTTTATCACGAACGATTTGGAGAAATTTCATATTTTTTATTTTTAGTCGATTCGCGAGTCAACGTTCAACCGCGCGACCGTCAAGCATTTTGGGCATCATAAATATTATGACGCGAACCGACTTATTTCATTTTGCAAAATTTATATTTTGTCAGACTTTGTCATTTTGCTCCTTGTCTTGAGCCGGACTCGCGTTTTAAAATGTACACATTTTATTAAATGTTTAAACCAAGAAAAATGTAACGAAAAATAAAAATGGTCTCGGAGGTGTAATCCCGAGCCACGGTTGTCGGTTTTTATCCAAGAAAAATATAGATGTGTCTTAGAAAAGACGGGAGGACTAATTTTGTCAAGTGGCCAAAGTGCTATACTATATATAGCCAATTTACTTCACATTTTCACAAATAAAAACACACACTTGTTTATTCTCTCCCTCCCTCACTGGAAAACACCACCGAAAAACTTTTCCGACCATCGGAAACCGCCGCGTCGCTGGAAAAATTTGACATGCAAGATGATCAACCTATATTTTCTTAATCCTCTCGTTAAGGCCTATATTTTCCACCAAAAATATTACACATGCAATAAGTATTTTTGGATTTAGAGTTCGGGTTAGTTTCAACCATTTTCGGTTGACTAGTGGGTTATTCGTGGGTAGATAATTGTTATTTGGAGCTCGGTTTAAATAAAAAAATCGTGGGTTTGATTTTTTGTCGAGATCGAGCCGCGGCTAAGAATAAAGGGGACGAGACAAAAACTTTTCTTGTTCGATCTTGCTATATATAGCATTGTAAGTATTTTACTTACTACTTTAATCATTGTTTTTGTGATTCGATTCATTTTCGGTTGTTGCATGTGATGAAATCCGATTGAATCTTGCGTTAGACTAGATTAAAAATGATACTGGATGATCAAAATAGGTTAGCTAGGTGTATTTTGAAGTTGTTATGAAGCGAAAATGAGGTTTTAATGGGTTTCGAAAAGTGTAAATTTCAAGCAGAAAGTTTGGCTCAGATTTCGAGGTTCGAGATTTTATAAAAATTGATTTTTGTTTAAGAAATGTGATAGAGTTCGTCCTAATGTACGTTTCAGTAATTTGAACGTCCCGTAACTCTTAATAACGAAGAAGTTACGGCGAAAACAAGATTTGAAAACTTAAAAATATTTCCAATAGCTATTGCAAATTATTTGGATGCTGGTAGATTCAAAAACGCTCGATTTGAGCACTTTCAATTCCGTTTCGGCCTTCTGGCGAAGCACGAAAGTTGCTCGGAACGACGTTTTACTTTGTCGCGAGGCTTGCTTGTTTTAAAATCGAGTAATAACAGGTCAAAACCTAAGGTCAAAATCTGCATTTTTATTAAAAGTGTCATAGTTCATGCAGAAACTTGCTGGGGCATTTTGGTCATTTTCTGTCGAGTTTCGGGTCTCGGCTAAAACTAAAAAGTTGTTCGAAATGTCGTTTTGCATAAAATCTCTTTTGCGTCCGAGTCATGAAAATATGATATAACGGGTCGTTTTCTTTTGAAATAATAAGAATGGAAGATGGAATGATGCTATCTTCTTTTTTTTCTTTTGAAACAATCCTACTTTTATTTTATTTAAAATTTTTTTTATCAAGGAAATAACTTACGCGTGTAGGGTATGAAAAAAGAACGTTTTGACGAGGATGGACATAATGCCGTTTGGTCCTCAATTATGCATATCTTGATCAACTATGCATAATTTAGGAAGAACCACGCTATGTCGGGTAAATCGTCACCCTTAAAATGCTTGATAATTGGGATAAATGTCTGGGACAAGCTTTCGGAAGGAGAAAATATTTTTTTTACCCCTGCTACGGATTCTTATGCAAGTAACCCTACTCCTCTTGACTGCATGGAGAGAGTCTCATGCGAGTCGTTCTGACCGAGTCGTCCCGAAGGGAAAATACCAATGGTATTGTTCGGAACGAGTGTGTCTAGAAAGGAGTAAAGTCTAGCTCATGGTAATGTAGATCGGCTGTTGTTATGGAGACATATGTCGAGACCAAGTGTGGTCAGGGTGCTAGTGAGAAATTGTAAGATTGAGTCATCGAGGGTGCGAACCGGATACTTGTTGTAGCAAGACTTGGTGCGAGGTCGGATAGAATATCCGCATGCCGTGTAACGACAAAAATTTCCGAGGACTAGTAATGGTATAGAGTGCCATCGTGCATGGACACGCAGACATACCCGAAAGTCATAGGAAAGATGGCAAGGTGGTTAGGTGACGAGATACTAAGAAACCGGATCCCGACACTAAGAAGGGATCTTCTTGGAGTCGCAAGATTTTTAAGGTGGGTGGAAGCTGAGATGGTTAGCCCCGAGGTTGAAGGTGAGAAATGGAGAAGACTTCTCCTGGACTAGATGTATGTTGCCGATTATATATCAACTGATGGCCGTGAAGAAGTCTTCTTTCCCCGAAAAGGAAAGTAGTGGTAGTATAGTGTAAATATACCTGGAATCGTCAAGGATTAGAATAAGGCACTAAGCGACTCCTGACTTAAGGTTAGGTATAGTGATCCTTACTCCTTGACGTAACGACTTAGTGTGCGTATAAGAGGAGCGAAAAGATTGGAGCCTCTAGCCGAATGGTGACATCTGTTCCCATCCTGGAGGAACGATCAAAGTAGCTAACGCCTTAAGTCGAACGGTATAGAATTAGGAATGCGTGTAATTAACTCAATTTGATTAGTTGAGTCATCTAGGATTCGATGCGAGGCATTAGGACCGAGTCGACTATGCTAGTCGCGGTACGGAAACGTTGGAGTTGAAATTGCGATCTTCGTCAAACGAGCAATGAGCCCATGATGCTCAATTGTTTTCTTGATTGTTTTTTATTTGTCTTTCGACAATATGTGATTTCTAGCGGGATTATCGCCGCCGAATTATGTGGAAAATGTGCTTTATGTGTCTTATGTGCTATGTGCTTTTGAATGGTAGTAAGCGTTTAGGATGCTTTTGTGTAGCCGTGATGTGGCTTAGGACGTGAGTGGATGAGTATACTTACTAAAGGTAGATGAAGGTTGGTTTGAGAGGTACGCAAGCCTGATAGTCTATTGTTGATTGGGGCTTGTTAACCGACAAGCATGACTATGGTTGGCTAAAACCTAGCCGTGATTAAATCAAGATCATTACCAAGAAGCTTGCCCATCTGGCAAGCCCGGTATAATGAGCAATTGATCGGTTGGGTATGAACCCGTGTGATGAGCATAGCTATTGCTGAGGCTTCCTAATAAGTAAGCACGGTTATTTTGCTAAAACTTATAGAAAGCAAGCATGATTATTGCTAAGGGTGATAAAGTGCCAAAGTAAAGCTAGGTAGAAATATAGAGTCATTTTAAAATGACGAATATGCGAATATGTGCTTAATGATTATGTGATTTTTAAGTACTAGTGCTATAATGCGTTTGATGGGGTCATATGTACTCCGGAATATTTTTCGCAACCGGTGGAGCATTATTAAATGAGACCGGAAGGGCGACACGTGTATTTTAGCCTTGGATGTTGATGAGTATTTTGGTTTTAGATAATGACGTATGTTTTAATTTTGATTTTTGACGTATGTTTTGGTTTTGGTTTGGTTAGCGACGTATGCTTTAGTTTTGTGTAGCGGTGTGCGCTTTGTTTTAAAGATCGCCGAATTAAGATTTAGGTTGATCTTTCGTTTAAAAACGACGTGATTTATGTTTTTCTGGATATATTCTGTGACGTCTTTTGTCTCTTGTAATAAGAGCGATTGTAATTATATTTTTAATCTTGTTGGTATGAATTACCGTTTGCTTTGTTGACTTTCCATCCGGAGTAGTCAAGGCAAGTATTATATCGCGTGATTTCTGCGTTCGAGCATGTGAGTCCGTTCAATAATGAGGAAACCGTCTGTTAGATATTAGAAAAAGACTCGGTCACTCCGTGTATTTTACTGTTTATTATAGCTCGTAGTTTAATAGTTAATAGTACGTTTTTCGGTATTAAGTCGGGTACTAATACCCGGTATATTGTAAATACTATATAAGCCTCTGATATACAGTCTTATACACAATAAAATATACTATAAAATAATATATTCCAAAAGAGCAATTAAGAAAATTCCCTAAGGAAAATTTCACTCTCAAAAATATATATAATATAATATATAATACGTATATCAAACCGGGCAAATATGATCACCCGGGTCGTTTC
>BQNB010144922.1:0-16789 GCA_026074375.1 Tanacetum coccineum
GATATTGCTACTTTTGTTTAAATGTTATCATACGTTTTGTTTGGTAAAGTTTAGAGTTGAAAATTTTGAAGTTGACAACTTATAGTTGAAACTATTTGTGAATAAGATTGAAACCTCAAATTTAGGGTTTGGCAACCCAAGTTGGCATTCTTTGTGAATGAGTTAAGATCAACATAGACCCATTATTTGTCATATATCCAATGAATCAATCTCAACCATTTATTTTTTCATCAAAAATAAAAAAACCCACTTTCCATCTCTTTTTTAAAAATAAAATATTTTACAAACGGTAAATCGTCACACGACAAAAAATACACCATCGCGACGAGTATTTTTTTTTCAGTCACGAATTATGAAAATCATATATGATTCGTATAACGAATTATATATGATTTCATGAAATCATATGTGATTTCATGAAATCATATGTGATTTCATGAAATCATATATGATTTGTGATTCTAATAAACTTTTTTTCAATTTTGTTTCAACTAACTTTTTTTCAATTTTGTTTCAGTCACGAATTGCGAAAATCATATATGATTCGTATAACGAATCATATATGATTTCATAAAATCATATATGATTTCATAAAATCATATATAATTTGTGATTCTAACTAACTTTTTTTCAATTTTGTTTCAGTCACGAATTGCGAAAATCATATATGATTCGTATGACGAATCATATATGATTCGTATAACGAATCATATATGATTTCGTAAAATCATATATGATTTCATAAATCATATATGATTTCATAAAATCGTATATGACTTCATAAAATCATAAAAAAAAGTTCGTCGAAAGTACATAGTGTCGCCCCTCTATAGAAAGATAATTTAATTCTCGTCGCGATGATATGTTTTGTTTTGCGTAACGATTAATAGTGTGTGAGATATTTAAATTTTAAAAAAGAGGTGAAAAGTGAGTTTTTTGTGGCTAGGATTGGTTCATTGGGTCTATGACAAATATTGGGTCTATATTGAACTTTTGGCGGGAGATGATATGTACACACATTATATTTGACATCCACCACTAATTTACATCCGGTGATACACATAATACAACACCCTGATGCAGGATTAGTGATGGATGGCAAGAAAAATGTGTGTACATATCACATCCCTATTATAATAGATATAAACATAAATATTTATTAAATTAATCAAGGTTGCAAAACTCGTGAATCGTTAGCCGGGCGGTCGACCACCTTGTAGCTTGTAATCGGTCAAGGCGAGATTAATCGGAGATTAATCGGCGATTAATCGGATTTGCATTTCTGGCAAAATTTGGGTATTTCCGTCAAGTTTTATGTATTTCCGGCGAGTTTTTAATATTATTGGTAAGACTTATTTTTAAAAAACTTGTAATAGATTTAAACAGTTACTATAAGTGATCAAAATAAGTTAACGGTGAGTTTCAGGTACTTCCGGCAAGTTTGACCACCGTTGACCATCGTTGATCGCCGTTGACCACGGTTGACCTATTTGTTTGACTTTGTTACATTAATCGGCAAGGTTAGTGGCTTTGTAGCGCGTAATCGGCGATTAATCGGCCTTGTAGACTTTGTTTTGCAACACTGAAATTAATAACATATATAAACAAAAATATTTATTAAATTAAACTTATTTCAAAACATTGTGCATACATAGAACTTCAAAACTAGTTTATAGAATATCAAAATATCTTTCATGATGCAAATTTTTTAATAACTTTGGTTATCCAATTTTCTTTAGGCGACTTCTGATGCTGACATTTAGCCTATGGTTGACAATAAATACATATACTTCTTTATAACGCATTATTGTGGCTCACCCTTTATGATAATATCAAACCTGAATGACCTTTCCTTATTTGCCTTGCCAGTTTGACACACAGAAACGATATAAATTTGTTTTTTACTAGCGGGGTACTCGCGCGATGCAGCGGCAGCGGCGGGTACCCTGTGATTAACCGGATAAAAACAAAAATAAATAAATTGATCCTGATCAGGCCCGGTTCACTCATTTTTATAGGTTTTGGTCGGTTCTGTCCGGTTCGTTTTCGGACGGCTTTTATTTGCTAGCCGAACGGTGACCACTCATGTTCCTGGGTGAACCCGTTGGTCTGATCCGGTTTTTAAACTATATGTATCAGCATATAAATTGTATGAAGCTTTGTGTGTTTTATTAGTTTGTACAGTGTATATAATAACATGTATTTTATTTTAAAGGTGCTTTAAAAATAACATTAATTAATGTGTTTAATGGATTAAAGGGTGTTTTAAGAATAATATTAAATGTGTTGACCAGTCAATAAGTGTGTATTTATGCATTGGTTAATTGTACATATTGCATGAATATTAGTATTTTTAAATAATGGGACGTTTTAATAAGAGTGTTAATTGTGTATTAAAGAGTGTATGTAATACATTTTGTTTATTTGTTGTATGCATTAAGCTTATACATTATGCATGAAAACTTGGATCACTTAAAAATTAATGATGTGAGAGATATCAATTTGTTTTATAAGATAGTAAGATGCGTAAAATATGAAGAATGATTGACAATAATACATAATACACTATATTACTACCTTTGTAGTTTGTATGTATATAGTCAACCTAGCGATATTACTCTATTTTCGTCTTTTCTGAGTAACCTAAACATGGAAAGTGTTTAAGTAATTTACCGTTCTAGAGGAAATAGGAGAGTTCTCACGCTTCTAGACGAGTAATCCACCTAAATATCTGAAAGTAAGACAGAAAACCCGTTAGCTCGCCCCGGGTGTTGACCCAGGACCAAGCTCGGGCGTGAAAGTAAGTACCTTTGTAAGAGCCGAAAGGGCTATGAGTAATAAATGTGTGTGTGTGTAAAAAACTGCCCTTCAAGTAGTAAATGCTGGGGTATTTATACTACTTGAAGTACTGTTCTTGGCACCTTGGGAATGAAAGAGACGACCTATGCCTAGCCTTTGCCTTGGGTGTCGGTAATCCTTGGAGACATCGCTCCTTAATTCCCGGGATAGCGATGTTGCATAGGTGCTTGTTATTATCCAACAGTTTGAAGAGTTGTCCTTCTTTATCGAGTCTAACGTTTTGTCTTCTTTCGGGTTGATGTAGTACGCCCGTCCGGACCCGTACGACCCGTTCGGATATAGGGCCCGTCCGGTATATACGCGGACAATAATTATGTTGTTTTACAATCCATATGTGTTTTCATCACGGTCATGTAGGAGCCTGAATCGTATGTAACTGAACATATTTAGTAAAATAAGATATAAATTATGTGTTCCTATTACAGGGAATTCCACCAAAAAAAATTGGTAACCATGTTGCTACTCATTTACAGTTTAAGCCTATAATTGCAACAGAGTAAGCTTGTGTAATTATTAACTTTTCCTTATTAGTTGTCATGTCACAGGGTGAATTTGTAATTTCTGTGTTTTTTAATGCAGATATTGTGTGTTATAGCGTCCTTAGAAGTATTTCAGTTCACTTATGGTCCATGAGCGCAATTTTTCTTGTACTATTCATGTTATATAATGGCCAGCGTGAATGTCTTAGGGTTTTCAACACACCTAGAAATAGTCGCACTACTGCAATTCAGGTCCTACAACCACTATTTGATAATTACTCTGGTAACTTCATTTCAAATGCTACATAATTGAATATTCAATTATAAGCAAACAAGAAGCTGTGTTTGATCATACCAGTTTTGAGAGATCGAGGCCAGATAGATTTACTCCTCTAACCCTGGCATGTTCAGATTGCACACATTTAATGATATCAGTTCATGTTAACTCGGTACCAATTTCTTCATCTTCCATCCTCTTATTCAAGACCTCAGTTATCCCGTCCACCAATCCCTGGAGTAATGAAATATAATAACCAATCAGAAAAGACAGTGTTTTGATAATGTGAAACATTGTATATTTGGACCTAGAATGAAAGCCAATCAATTAGTACTTATCACAGTGAAATGGTAATAAAACTTGCAGAGTGGAAAATGTAATACAACAACAACGATACCCAATCCCGCCTAAGCAGGGTATGAGGGAGGTGAGATGTAGACAGAACATACCCTTACCTTTGGGAAAACCCGCGGGTAAGGAGTCTGCTTCCAGGTAGACCTTTGATTAAGAGAGAGGAAAAAATAGCTCTAGAAAGCCAATTTTTTTATTTTTTTTTATTTTGAAGATATGATAATGTAAAGGGACTATGGCGGGGAAGTATAGGGGAGCGGCAAGATAGGAATAGCAAAAAAAAGAGCACCAACGAAATGCACCACAGAGCTAAACAAGCTAAAGACAACGGCAGATATAGGAAGCAGAGACAAGCTGGCAACATGTACAACATGGCATGAGTCAAAAAACGAAGATTGTCATAACAATGGCAATGGAGCAAAAAGTGCACATTAAGACACAAAGCAGAGACATAAAACATAAAACAGGGCAAAAGTTGTTAAAGAGACCTAAGGATTCTACCAAGACCGAGAGTGGAAAATGTAATAAAGAAGACCTAAAACAGGACTGAGTGGAAAATGTAATGATGATTAGAAAAAGTAATGTGGCCATAATAGTATTACTCCATGGACTCCTGGAGTATTTCTTTAATCAAAAGTATTATAGACTTGAAATCTGAAGACCATTACTATGATTCGGGTTGTTACTTTGATGTAAGACGTTTATTCGTCTTGAGGCTGTGTTTAGTTTGCATAATACCAAGTAAAAAACATTAAATTTAGGAAGCTCGAATGCAATAAAAATGACAATCTGTCAACATCTAGCCGTATGCAACACAAAAAGGGGATGCAGAAATATAATAGACATTAGAGAGGAAAGAAATGACTTACAAGAGATGATAGTATTCTGCCTCCAGAAAAGCTATGAGCACTCTAAATCTGACAAGTTTGGTAACCACTCTCATCCTTTATCCAATTTTAATGTACCGAAAGTGTTTTCCATCCCTATCAAGAAATACAGACCCCTGCAAAAACTTAATGTGATCAAGGCGAAGTGCTTGTTCACGCGGCTTAACCAGGCTCAACAAGTTCAAAGACCTAAATGCATGCAAAAGTTAGTTTAAACAAGGCAACACTAGGCTTGGTATCCATGGCCTATAGTATTAAATTTGTTAAATAAACCCTTCTAATAATCCATTTTATATCTCATAATAATCCATTCACCGACAAACATATATGTTGCGGTTTTCTTTTATAAAAAAATTTATAGTAAAGTAAAGATATAAAAGTAGAAGGGATATTTGTTAAATTTAGAAAATTATTAAATAGATAAGTTTTGTAATTTATTTAAAATTTAACATCTAAAGTTTTTTCACAGATTTGTCAAACACGAGTTTTTTTAAAGTTTTTTTATTTGACCAAGAGTACTTCATTTTAAGTTTTAAATAGTTAATAAAAATGCTTTATTTTTAAATTAAACTCTCTCATTAATCTTATTCCAGTTAAATAAACATTAACTTTTTTTAAAGAGACATCTAAACGCATTTTATCAATGTTCAATTAGGCTTTTTTTATTTACAATCCATTTAGTGTATAAAAAACTAATTTTATCATCAAAAAAATACCCATTAAAATAACAACTTATCCACCTAAAACAACACACACACAAAAAACATGCAATCACGGACTCGGTCTTAAGGTACTACGAGTGCTCATTTTTGTTTCCGAGACACGTGCTGGGTATCGTAAACAAGGAGATGTGTCTTCCTTGCTTGAAGACTTGGTCTTCATATGCTTATTACACCCAATCCAAGAGATTTAAACCTACATGCTCGATGAACACTCAAGTACTTTTGTATATTTATCTGTAGAAACTTATCAAACTTAATAATGGGAAAGTAGTTTTAATAAGTACCCGCTTATTAAGTAGAATCAAATGCAAGGTAATATATAATAATTGCATCCGAATAATATATCATGAAAGCCTTTTCAAAGTTTGTTAAACATTTCGGCGAGCACGATGCAATGTGTTATAGGAGAAAGTTATAGGATTTTTACGTAGCGTTTGGTACATCGTAATGAGAGTAGGAATGGAAAAGATTATTACGACGGAATGAGAAAATTATGTTTGTTTACAATTGCGGAATGCAATGACCTATTACATGTAATCACTCATTATATCAAAAACCACAATTTTTCATTCCATAGGGCCCCTCCTTTTTTTTCAATTACATCAAGTTAATGTAATCAAAATTTTTTCTTTTTTATAAAAGGTTCCACATTAAACTAACCACATTAAATACACTTCTTATTAACTATGGACATTTTAGTCTTTTTTTTATCGATTGCATTACGTCCTGTCATACCAACCAAACATTATTAATAAGAGTAATGAATTATTACATTACATCATTTATTCCATTACATCGCTTATTCCATTCATTAATATTCATTACATCATACCAAACGATCCCGTAGTCCTAAACTTGTAATCCATTATGGTGGCCACCGTCCCTTTCTGTATAGAGTGTTGCCAAGAGAAACATGGGCGTTATTGTGTTTTTTTTCTCTTACTTTTTTTTTTCTTTTTGAGAATAAACTAAATAAAAGCTGCGGGTGAATAACACACTTTACAACTCAACTGCATTTAGCACTCTTATAAGGCAATGTTTGTTTTCTAGAAAAGCACTTTTGGCACTTTTGTAAGCGAGAAGAAATAATGATATTAATTTATTTGTTTTTTCTTCTTATGCATGCATGCGGAAAGAGCGCAAAATGATAGAGTGTGTTTTTTTCCTTTTATGTCTGCAATCGAGAAGAAAAAAAATAAAAAAATGTGTTCGTTTATTTTTGGACATAAGAGACAAAAATAATTTTTTACCGGTTTGGTTTTGTAGATTTTTTTAAGTCACTTTATCACTTTTTGTATCTTAAAGACCTCACATCCATCTCTTCTCTTACGTACATGATTTTGCATTAAAAGCACATAGCAAAAGGGGAACAATCGTATTAAAGAGCCGAGTCATGCATAAGCATGAATCGCCTACAAAACGTGATAGTTTCAAATGATTAGCAGGTATGATGAGTGACCTTTGGCTTATACATGCTTTCGAAATTTTGGCTTGGAACTTGGGTACGCATAAATTTGAACCTTGGCTAAAATGACTTAGGGATTGTATAAAAATTAAAACAAAAAAATCTACGGTGAAAGATAGCAGACAACATCTATCTATCTATTATATTAAAATATACAGCTTCTTAATTTAATGGGTTGTATCCATTAAAGGCTTGAATATTTAATGCAGTTTAATAGGAAGGGGAAGAGTTCTGAAGATTGAATGCGAAGGTAAGGGTTTTAAGACATATCAAAAGGTTTTGCTATTATAAGTGTCTCTGCAGTTACGAATCCTTTTGTGAAATTTAAAGAGAACTGGGAGTTTCAAGAAGACAAATGCATATACAAAATCAGACACTTTGAGAAGAAGCAGTTCATCTCTATCCATATGAAGAGAAATTCATTTTACAGATTGGAGATTGAATATCTAATTCAATCATGAATTTGTAATTGCGAGGTAAGCACTAACCCTAATTTTTATCCAATATAGCCTTAATTTTTATTAAATTTGAGTATTTTGTTGGTTTTTTTTGTTTTGTGACTTTTGGTTATATTGAATCTGGGTATTGATTAATTAAGTTAGAATTTGATGGTTTGGGTTGAATTTGATATTTTGAATCAGTTGCTTTCACCATATCAAAAAAAGAATATGATGATACATATTGAAACTGTGACCAAGTCTTGATATTAAAAGGTTGTATTTGGAGGTTTGTTCCAAACACCTCCTTTAACAATTTTAGAGAAAGACTGAAGTCAACAACAACTTACAACAGTTGACGTGTGTGAGAAGAGATAGTTGGATCGATTTTCTTTTTTACAATCTCAGGTTATACCTATTAATTAACATCATCCCCATATCAATCAATTATTAATATTACAATCATTATAACTTCAATCAATACTTTCTTTAGTGTGGCTCTTTCTTTGTTTAACCTTATTTGGGTTCTAATTACATGGGCTTATTAGCTTATTTAAAATGGAGCTTTTCATTTTTTTCAATAAGCTAATAAGCCCATCACCACCCCTCTCTTGATAAGCTTGAGGTTATTTATGGTGTTTTCATAACATCATTTTTTGGTCAGATGTGCTATACTAATAAGGATAGTCTTATAGTCATGTTACACTTTCTACTGCTCTGAGCGAAGGTTAACGAAATTAGAGTATAGAAGTTCAATATGTGATTATTTACGCTTTTACTTTGAACATTAAACAGATTTTAAGAGATACTATCATACCAGAATCACCAATGTTTAGGTCCGAGTTCCCTCCTCAAGGTATCACCTCCTTTTCATATAATTTCCGTGATTTTTTTTGCAGATTCTGCAGCTCCAAAAATTATAAAAAAAAAACAACCGGATTCCACAAGCATATATTTCAGTTTTAACTGATTTAGAACCAGAAATCTAGGGTGTTTTTTTATTGAGGAGGGGATGGAAAAATCTGTAGAGGATTGAATCAGCCGTGAGATGTCTTCTCATTATGACCGCTAGCAACCATAGTTCAGACTCAACTCCATTTCACTATTGAAAGATTCGTGATTTTACGTATTCTTACAGGTAGAAGCTACTGATTGTATAATCTTTCTATAAACATGAAAAAAGTGTATCTCTGTTGGCCCAAGTTTGTTTGATATAATGGCTCTCCAATTGTTGGGCTTGCAATGGGTAGTTTAAAGACTTCGGGTTCTAAGAAAGGGTGATGATGTCGAAACATGCTGTTACGACTCCTGGGTTTAGTGAGTCATTGTTGAAATTCTTGATTGTAATGGGATTGAGGTGTAGAAGAGAAAACTGTTGTGGGCTACTAATGATCAACAACATGTTGACAGCAACACAAAAGTCGACGTTCCTGTCTGTTATTGTGACAGAGCTGGGATTGTAAAGGTATCGGCAAGATGTATTGTTTGATATCTTGAAGGTTGTAATCCTATCTAAACAGGTATGTTCTTCAACCTTCCCAAACTATATCCTATAAGATATTTTTGCCTGCTTGAATTTGCTTTTAACTTGTTCTCTCATTTTTCAGGACAGAGATGGACATGGCTTGATGAAGAATAGCTGGGGAAAGGTAGTTCTCTCGAGTCTTTTAATTTCTTATTCTTTTTCCTTTCCCTTTGCATCTACTAATTTTTACCATTTATGCTACTTCATAACAACATTAAATCTCTCAGGGAAGAATAATCAATATAGTATCTAAAGTTGGTTGGGATGGCGATGTGTGGCAAGTCAATTACCGTGCTACAAAAGGTGGAGTAATCACCTTCACTGAAGGTGCGGCAAAGGAGTACTCAGAAAGTGGCATAAATGTGAGTTTCTGCATATTTTATCGGCTTTTTATTGTTTGGAGGGTTTTTAACTTAAGAAAAGACCCGTTTAAATTGTAAAAGTCAAATCTAATATATTCTTACATGTGTATTGTTGTTTGCGGATCCAAATTATAGGTCGGCCAAATGTTGGGAAATAGATGCTACTCAACTCATAGAGTAAGGTATCATTTTTGTTCCAATAAAGAACCGTGAGAAACTTAGTTATTTAAAACATAATAATTTCTCGCTCATTAAGTGTGTATACGCATTAGCTTGCAGAATGAAACCTTTTCTATGGAAATATTTCCTTTTTGAACATTGTCACGAAGGAAATGGTGACGAATCTCAATGTGTTTTGTACGAGAATGTTGTACGGGATTCTTACTTAAGTCTATAGCCCCCTTGTTATCACACATTATAAGGATGTCACCTAACCTAATGCCATAATCTACGAGAGCTTGTTTCATCCATAGTGCTTATTGACATGCCTTTCCGGCGCTTACATATTCGGCTTCGGTAGTGGAAATAGGAAGAGCGATTTGCTTCTTCGAGAACCAAGATGTTAAACAACATCCCATAAACGTGCAAATACCACTAGTGCTTTTTCGGTCCACATAATCTCTCGCATGATCAAAGTCCGCATATACTATGGTTTCTATGCTGGGCCCCTTAGGATACCATAATCCTAAGTGTGTAGTGCCTTTAACGTATCGGAAGATACGTTTAACTGCTTCAAGATGAGTGGTTTTGGGATCCTCTTGCAAGCGTGCACAAAGGAAAACACTAAACATGATATCGGGCCTACTTGTCGTTAAGTGTAATAAACTTTCTATCATACCTCTATATTTGGTATTATCTACGGATTCACCTTCTTCGTCTTTCGTGAGTTTTGTTTTCGTAGATATAGGAGTTTTCATTGGCTTAGAGTCTTCTAATCTAAATTTCTTAAGCATTTCTTTTATATATTTGATTGATTAAAGAATATACCATCCTTTAATTGTTTTATTTGTAGTCCTAAGAAAAAATTTAGTTCCCCTATCATGCTCATTTCAAACTCATCATGCATGATTTTGGCAAAGTCATCACACATCTCTTGACAAGTTAATCCGAATATAATGTCATTGACATATATTTGGACAATGACGAGATTGAGGTCTTTCTTTTTAGTAAAGAGTGTGTTATCTACCATTCCCATGGTGTAATCATGTTTAATAAGAAAGGCTTTCACTCTGTCGTACCATGCTTTAGGAGCTTGTTTGAGTCCGTAAAGAGCTTTCTTAAGTCTATAGACATGATTAGGTTTTGCGAAGTCAATGAATCCTGGAGGTTGTGCCACGTAAACCTCCTCATTAATAAAACCGTTAAGGAATGCACTCTTTACATCCATTTGAAATAATTTGAAGTCTAGTGCGCATGCATACGCTAACAATATTCATATGGATTCTAATCTAGCTACGGGTGCATAAGTTTCGTCATAATCAATTCCTTCTTGTTGATTATAACCTTGGGCAACTAGCCTAACTTTGTTTCTAGATACGATACCATTTTCGTCAAGCTTATTTCTAAATACCCATTTAGTTCCAATTATGGTAATATCCTTAGGATTAGGGACTAATTCCTAAACATCATTTGATATGAATTGATTTAATTCTTCTTGCATAGTAATTACTCAACTTTTATCTTTTGAAGCTTCATTTATGTTTTTAGGTTCTATAGTTGAAAGAAAACAAAAGAAATTACTTTTGTCTTGAGCTTGTGATCTAAGAGTTCTTTGATTTAGATTACCTATAACATTTTCTAATGGATGACTTTTATATTATTTTATGTTTATAATTTTATTATTTTCTAAAAATTTATCTTCGATGTCATTTCCTAAGGCTCTTGTTTTACTAACCTCAATAGCATCTTCTCTATTAAATCATCATCCTCCAAAGGTATTGTTTCAGGCGGTGAAGGAGTTTCAACGAATGTCACATTTAAAGACTCTTCGACTTTCATTGTTTGTTTGTTAAGGAATATATAGGCTTTACTATTTTGAGAGTATCCTAGGAAGACACATTCATACGACTTTAGGTCGAACTTGGTAAGGTAATCTTTTATATTAAGAATGAAGCATTTACTTCCAAATACTTTGAAATAGTTAAGTTTTGGTTTTCTACCTCTTAATAACTTGTATGGAGTTTTTCCTAGAATACGTCTTATGGTGATTCTATTTATTGAGGTATCGACCGCATTACACCAAAATTTTTGTGGAATGAATTGTTCATTTAACATAGTTCTACTCATTTCTTGTAGTGTGCGGTTCTTTCTTTCTAGTACCCTATTTGATTGTGGAGTACGAGGAGTGGAGAAATTGTAAGAAATTCTGTTTAACTCACAATAGTTTCTCAATTGTACTTCATTATTAAATTCTCGACCATGATCCGTTCTAATTGACACTATAGAACATCCTAATTTATTTTGAATCATTTTACAAAATATTTCGATTTCTTCGAATGCTTCGGTTTAATTTTCTGAAAATATAGTCCATGTATATCGAGAATAGTCATCTACAATTACTAAGGTGTAACGATTTTCTCCATACTTCGTATGGCGGATGGGCCAAATAGGTCCATGTGTAATAAGTCTAAGCATCTAGTTGTTGATACTATATTTTTGGCTTTGTGACTAGCGTGAGTTTGCTGAGTTAAGATCAACATAGACCCATTATTTGTCATAGATCCAATGAATCAATCTCAACCATTTATTTTTTCATCAAAAATAAAAAAATCTACTTTCCACATCTTTTTAAAAAATAAAATATCTTACAAACGGTAAATCGTCACACGACAAAAAATACACCATCGCGACGAGTATTTTTTTATCTTTCAGTAGACGGGTGACACGATATACTTTCGAGGAACTTTTTTCGATTTTTTTTCAGTCACGAATTGCGAAAATCATATATGATTCGTATAACGAATCATATATGATTTCATAAAATCATATATGATTTCATAAATCATATATGATTTCGTAAAATCGTATATGACTTCATAAAATCATAAAAAAAAGTTCGTCGAAAGTACATAGTGTCGCCCCTCTATAGAAAGATAATTTAATTCTCGTCGCGATGATATGTTTTGTTTTGCGTAACGATTAACAGTGTGTGAGATATTTAATTTTTTAAAAATAGGTAGAAAGTGAATTTTTTTTTATTTTTGATAAAAAATGAGTGGCTAGGATTGGTTCATTGGGTCTATGACAAATATTAGGTATATATTGAACTTTTGGCATATAGTGTAACGTTTTTATAAGATATTATTAGAGCATCGACAGAAGTTTAAGAATATAACTTCATTGATGAGGTATAGATTTGTTGAAGCAAATTTACATGAGTCCTTTGGGCTTGGCAAATGGGCTCCGATCTTAGAGATCGTCGGGTTTAGCTTGGCACCTTCGAAGGTTGCTCCTTTGTACCATAGCTGAAATCAAGAGAAAGCACCGTTAGCTCGTCTCAGGTTTTTAGTCTGGGACCAACTCCGGCGTGAGAGTAAGTATAGTTGGTATGAGATAATTGTGGAGAGAATTGAAGAGAGAAAGTGTGGTTCGGAGTAAGTGTGTTGTGTATTCTAAGGGAATGGGTTTCCCCTCTTTATACTACTCGAATCTTACCTAACGACACGAGAATGGCGGTTGTCGCCTAGAGTCAGCGAGGAAGTCAACAAGCTGGTACCTCCTCTGCTCGCTGACTTGATTGTCGTTTGTATGTCAGTCCAAGGACGGTGGTCCTGGTTCGTACTTCACTGTTAGTTCGTCCTTTGTTTAACGGATACGACGTATTGGACTTTTTTTTTACCCAAAATTTTGAAAACTAATACGATGTATTAAATTTTTTTTACCCTAACTCTTTGAGATCCATACGACGTATTAAGATTCTATACGCCGTACTGACCTGTCTGTATTACCTCAATACACCGTATCCATAATACGCCGTATTAAACCTTTCTATACGGCATATTGATCCTAAATGCCTCGATACTCCGTATTGACTATTCCATGGATACGAGATATTCATCTCACCTCTATACGGCGTATTTGGAAACTTTATACGCCGTATTGAACCTCTGTCATAATGATGAATTTTTTTTATAACCTGTGTACTAACTATATTTAAGTTTTGCAGTAATGGCGCAGCTACCAGTTAAAGCTCAGAGACACCCGTGGCTCAGATATCAGGTTGAGGGATATACCAAAGAGATAGTTAATGACTTCGAGAGGAGACTTGATACGATATTCAGCAGACAGGTTAACCGGGTTCATATATTAGACTTTGAGGGGTTGACGGTGGAGATGAGACCGGATTTGGCTTATAGGTTGAGGATGGTATATACTGGATCAGAGGGGCAGGTTTTGTTCACTAGCGACGCCTGGAGGAGATTATTTGAGATTCGAGGACCGTTGGTTCGTGAGTTTATGATCGAGTTCTTCAGCACCTGCAGGATTAGTGACACTGAGATGGGGTTACATGTTCGTGATACCCTGTATTTCCAGTTAGGTGGAGCTAGACGTAGCATGACTCGAAGACACTTTATCTTGGCTTTGGGGTTGCATACTGCCAAGGAGATGGCATGGGGTGGTTTTGAGGCGTACTGGTTGGGTAGTACGAGAGCGATCCCTAATAAGGGGGGTCTTAGGGCTTACTGGACTAGGATTTCTTCAGATGGGGAATTTCTAGGGGTTGCTCCCTCCTATACTTTGATTAGAGACCCTTTGAGGAGGCTATTTCACAGGTTGATATCCTTTAGCATTTCTGGTATAGCTCAGGCACCTGAGAAGGTGACTGCTACTGACCTCTTCTACCTGAGGAGCATGGATGAGGGGACGGCGAACGTCCCCTACCTGTTGTGTAGAAACTAGAAGGGGGGGTTGAATAGTTTTACCGATTAATTAGCGTTTTAAAAGTTTGCTTATGAAATAGTTTGATTCGAGTTGTATGTCAATCAACCAACAATATGAATCACAGCAAAACTATCTAACAATGCAAGTAATAAGTAAAGAGGTAAGGAAAGAAACGATCAAACCAAGACACCGAGATTTATAGTGGTTCGGCAACGAAGCACCTCTTCGTTCCTACTCCACTCCCCGAGTACTCCACTCGAGATTTCACTATGTCAACAAGCTCCCTTTAGGCGGAGAAAACCGTTTACACGTCGCTTACTTACTTTTCCGACACTAAGCTAGATGTCGAGTCCTAATCTTAGCTAGAACCAATCTAAGACTTCACTAAGTCTTCACACACTCACAAGATATACACTCTTGGATTGACACACAATCCAAATCACACCAATATACAATATACACACTTGGATCTACACGCGATCCAATTTATACAACGACACAAAACAAATGTAATGAATGTTTGTGATCTTGAAGAAGAAAAGAGAGAGAGATCACTTGATAACAATTCGTATGTAGAAGAATACGATTGTTCTTCTCTTGCACTTGATTAGAAGGTGAAGAAGGGAGGAAGAAAGAATTAATCACTTGAAACAAAATCAAGGAATGTTAGTGATCAAGATATGTGTTTTAGAAAGAAAGGAAAAAGAGAGAAAACTAGATCTGATAGAATTTTTGGAAAGAGGAAGTCTGTTTTTGAAATGGGGTGGCCCAGTATTTATATGGACAAAAAAATGACCGTTGCTGGCGGTGGTCCCGGCGGTCCCTTATATATAAGGGGGCCGCCGCTAGACTCCGCTCCATTTTTTGTCCTTTTGTGGTGAAGGTTGTATCTGTTATGGAACCTTCCATTTTGGGGGGAAAATTTGAAATTCAAATTTTATGTTTTTAATAAAACATTTCTTTTAATGAATAAATAATTTGTTTTTATATTTTTATAAAAACATTTTTGTGGAAGTATAAGATTTAAGAAAAAATATTTTTTTGATCACTAATTATTTTTAATGATTTGTTTATCCATACATTAAGTGATTAATCCTAGAAATAGAATTTTATGAGTAGTAATTTATAAACGTTTAATTTTATCGTAAACGTTTTCACATTTTGTTATTATCAAAACATTGAGAGGTCGAAAAATATAAATAACGTTTTTGGACATTATTTGTATTAACAATCTCCCCCTTTTTGATGATGACAAAATATAAACTCATTTAGTATAAAATTTGAAGGTTTATAAATTATTAATGAGTTTAATTCTACTTCTCCCCCTTTTTGTCGAATCCAAAAAGGTTGATCGTCGAGTTGAGTAGAGAGAAAGAAATCGACGATACAAGACTCCCCCTTGATGTAAGCTCCCCCTTGTTCGGGGCACCAAGGTATCGATCTTACGATAATTTGTTTGCTACAAAACAAGATTAGAGGTACAAGTGCAAGCAAGTATAGCATGACAAATATCTTAAAGATTCAATCCACACATTTTGAAGCATAAATAAAGTTCAATGAAATTCATAAATAAGTCATATATGGTCACAAGGACTATATATATATGAGAATACAAGCATAAGATAATAACAATCAAGACATAACATATTAAAGCATCTAATGAAGATAGACTAGTAGTTGATTCTTGACTTCAAAGGATATATTTTAAGGAGAGTTGGTAGTTATGGATGAGGGAAAAAAAGTTGAGGGCCTAATGATGAGAGATTTGATTCGGTTAAGGTCATCTTTTAAGGTATTGAATGCTTTACGAGTACCCAAGCAACAATGACAAAAGTCCGAATGAAAGTTGACTTGGTCAAGAAAGGGAGGGTGAGTGAATGGTGGAGAAGGGGGTGAATGATTAGTTAACTCAATTGAACGTTGGATATTGATATCAAGAAGATTTGAAAGGTGTAGGAGTTCATGCAACCGGTCTTCACTAAGATTTGGAATAGAGGTGTGTGGGGGTAAAGAGGAGGATGTAGGATTAGGTAAAGTAGGAGAAGAAGGTAAGGGAGTGGTATCAAAGATTGAAGAGATTGGTGGAGATATAGGTAGAGAGTTGTTTGGAGATAGAGGAGGTGAGTAAAGTAAGAAATGAATGTGTCTCCAAGGATCAATGATTGATTTGTGAGACTTTTCACCATAGTTTCTAGGCGAGGACATATTTTAGGTGATATGAAGAAGGAGATGTGTTGAGTGAGTAGTGGTGGAGAGAGTGATGTTCATATATATAGGAGAGTATATGGCAAGGCATGATATGCTAGTATTGAGGTGTAAGAAAGTGTTTTGATGATAATAGAAATGACAGCCTTTTATGAGTAGATTGGTCAAAGGTTCAGAAAAAGAGAAAAGACAACAAAGAAACGTGTTTGCTGTAGGTGGTCCCTTAAAGTCGGGCGGTCCCATATATATCAGGGGGTCGTCCTGTAACAACCCCAAAATCAGGTAGCAGCGGAATAGTAACATTGGGGTGCTACTTCAAGTACAACAAACAAGATATAG
>BQNB010144923.1:5960-16789 GCA_026074375.1 Tanacetum coccineum
CGGGGCTTCAAGACTTGGTTTCTTCACTTGTATTCTGCTCTTGGGACTTCTTAGGACTTATCTTGATGTTCTTGATCAGACCTTGGACTCCATTGATGGTTAGAAAGAAAGATTGAAGGTGTGAATTGGATTTAATGGGGTTTACCCCTTTATATAGGGTTCGAACTCCTTGGTGACCAAGTTTAGGACACATGTGGTATGAATAGGAGAGCCTAGGGATGATATGGTTAGAAGCTAGGAGATGAGTTAGCAAGCCTAGGACTAGGTTTGAGGTGTTGTTTGGTTCATATGATGCCACGGCCAAACTTGGTGCCCAAGGAGGTCATGTGGCCTCTTGGTAGCCAAGTAGGGAGCTTGAGGTACTTGTGTGCTGCTTAGAAATGAAGTAGGTGAGTCATGGAGGTGTATGGTTGCTTGCTTGGTTTTCAAATGGGTCATTTTGGAAGGAAAAAGGTAATCAGGTAGATTAGGGCTCGTTTAGGGTTTTTAAGGGTTTTCTTTGAGCTAGGGTTAGGGTTTAAGGTAGATTATGGTTTAGGATTAGTGTTAGGATTATAGTTTAGTGTTTAGGATTAGTGGTTAGGGCTTGGTTTTAAGTTTTAGGGCTTAATTTTAGGTTTAAGGTCAAATTAGGGTTTAGGGTTTCGTTTTAGGTTTTAAGGTTTTTAAAATATGTATGAGAGCTTATGAGTAGAGTAATTAGGGTTTACATGTTGTATATTGAGTGTAGTAGCTTGTACAAAAGTGGTGGTAAAGAAACTAGAATGAAAACGATGGTAAAACGGCTATTTTGGATGTTATGCTTAATGACTTGTACATTGTGCTTTAAAAGGATTGTACTTTATTTTGAAGGGAAAACATATTCAAATGAGATGATATATTACTTGTACATGTGCTTGATTATTTGTACATTGATTTTATATGTATACATTACATATAGTTAGGGTTTAGAGGTAAACGTTTAATGTTTAAAGCCTGTTTTGATATAACGTTGTAAATGGTACGTTAAATGGATAATTACTTGGTAATAATGATGTTAAGATATAGACTTGACATATTAGGATGTTTATAGATATAGATGGCATAAGTAGGTTGTGTGAACTTGTTTAGTTTGCTATGCAAACAATGTTATATAATAGAATGTAATAAAGCGAAAAATTTCTCCGTACAAATGTGATCATAATAAAATAGGTTGATTTTGTTTTGATGAAAATTTCGGGTTGTTATAAAACTGTCCAGCAAGACGAATTTGTGTAGCATATACAATTTTATTGAGAAATGGACGCATCATTGTGAAAGTAGAAGGTTTAACAAATCTAGCATTGTTGTTGTCAGTATCTTGAGGCAATTAAAACACATTTCGAAAATCATCTATTGAGAATATAAACTCATTGTCTTTTGATTCATCCAACTTGAGAGTATGCCACACTTGCTAAATGATATCCATGGCACTAAAACAGATGCAATCAAAGAGAAGCATACTGGATGTTGCCTTAGTATGTCTCCAAGAATCTTACTTGATGGTGGACATGATGGATTGGTAAGATCAATCTTCTTGTTTGCCTCTGCCAAACCGTATTGCTTGTTTGGTGGAACAAGGAGATCTCTTGAAAGAATTTGTTGTGGTTGTTGTTGAGCCATGATGAATTCTGAATGGTATACAAGAATGTGATAGCTTAAGAACAATTCATTTATATAACATTTTTGTCTCTTTTCGCTCTGTTTGTTTTATATGTTCGAGCAATTCTTTTTGAACATATTTTTGATCAGTTTCTTTCTCATGTGCTTATTTTTTGATTTTTCGAGCACATGTCATACGCTTTATTCGCATTATTCTTTTGATTTTAATTTTTATGTTCTGGCAATTCTTTTTCCAACGTACTTTCATTTGCTTTTTTGCGTATGGTTTTTATCTCTCTTTCTGTTTGAGTTTCCTCACCAAAAAGCTTTGTGTAATGATACTCTTTCAAGAATAATGAAGATATACTTTGATCTTGAATAATACTGTATTTTGAAAAATTCAAGAGATATCATTCATATTCTCAAAACATTTGTGAAAGAGTATCACTTTGACAACACAATTACAACTTCTTGACAAAAAATGAGATTCAACAAAAATCACTTGATTATGTTTTCAAAGACTTGTAATGAAGAATATAGCTATAGAACGAAATTCTCTTATATTTCAACCGGATGGTCACTAATTCGCTACCACAATCTAAACTTTAGAAAACGGTCAAAACTGGATGCAACTTATACCACTACTTCAATAAGCTGCTACCTCAATCTAAAATTTATAAAACGGTCGAAACTGGATGTAACTTAGACCATTAGCACGATTGAATATAAGAAGAACTTCTCATGAGCTGTATTAATCATGAAAACCTTTGCATTTTGATTTGAATCTTTTTGAAAACTTTTGTGATTTTGTTGTTTGAGGAACATGAGATGTTGAAACGATCACAGACATTCGAGCATTGTTTTGTTTTTTCACACATATCAATTTATTCAATCATGATCATTTATAATCATATTTAAGGAAAAACGTAGCTAAAGTTCAACAAATTCTTATATGGAAATCAGTTGGTCACTAAGTTGCTAACGAATTATGTAGTAGAATAACGGTCGGAACCGATACAACTTAGATCCCTAACGAATTTACAAGAGAATAACGATATTACATATAGAAAAAGGAAGTCTTAACTACGTTTATCATTCTACGAAACAGCTAAAGCACTTAAGTCCATGTAAGTTCAATACACTTTTGAGTTTAACACTTAGCCGATTTTATTTTCTAGTAATCCCAATTTTAGCCCACTATCATTTTCGGTAGTCAAAAACCAAAATTGACAAAATTTAACCAAAAATTGACTTTCTCATTTTTCCAATCATTTATTCAACCGAAATTGATTATAATCCTTGTTTATTGAATTTTGAGTTAAGTCCTTTTCGTTTTATCCAATTATTCAACCGAATAGAATCAATCATTCTTGATCGAAAATGATGTTTTATCGAATTTAGCATATTTTAAACAAAAATAAGCCAACAACCACAAATAAGCCTCATCATTTACTCAATAATCCCTAAGTAATCACTTAACATCTATCAATAACCTCTAATCATCTCATTCGAGTTTTGAAGTTCGATCAAAAATGGATCTTGTAACCGAAAATGATCAAAACTTGCACATGAATGAGTCTAAACACAATTAACCATAAGTAATTACGTTTATACACATCGATTACATAGAAACACGTAATTTCAAAAACCCCCCAATTTCGACAAACCTTAATTTGATCAAATTTCAAATTTGATTAACTCAATCAACACACAATCGATTAAAATGATTCATAAAAGGTGTTTGGGTTAATTTTTTATTAAGATTTTAGTTGTAGTTGTTAAGAAAACTAGATTTTACTCAACCGAAAATGCAATGAAATCTTTAACCAAAAATGTTGCGTGTGATGAAAATGATAAAAGAAAACTTAAAATTAAAAAACCTATTTATACCCTCTCAAATTCGGTTTGACTAAATGTTGACGGAATTTGAGAGTTTCCTTTATATGCATTTTAAGTCCCTCTAGTTTTAACTAAATTCGATTTAAGCTAAAAAATTTCATGAACTATCCTTAGAGTGTGATCCCTTCACATGGATAGTCCTAAAATGGATTTTTTTCTTTTTCAAAGCCCGATAAATCACAAAAAAGATTATAACTCTCCCTCAAATAAATACCCATTAAGAATAAATCACTGGTTTTGTCAAAATTTTATTCGAGAGATCATTGTTTTTCTTTTCTTGTTAACGTCTTTTGTGATTTTTGAAAAATAAAGATGTAAAAAATTATTTTTGATTTTGTGAATGGAATATTTACAAACACATGTTTTAATGTTGACAAATAATTTGTCATATCAATAACTCCTCTTCTGTTCATTATCCTAGTTTATGCATTTAAAGAATATTTTGAAAAGATACGAATCATGAATCTGATAGATATGAGAAGACATGTAATTGTTTAAATATCTTTTTGTATTTTTGCATTTTTATTATTATTATTATTATTTAAGTTTTTGAAAAATTTCAAGGAAATCTTTTTCTATTTTTAATTTTTCAATTTTGTATTTTGTTTTTGAAAATTTATTACATGTTTTTCATATATGATCTTGATACTTAAGAAGATAATTTTGCCAGTCATACATCACATACCAATTCTGTAAACTAAATACTCAAATCTTTCTTTAGGAAGAGCTTTGTTAAATAGATCAGCTAATTGGTATTCCCTCCTAACAAAATATAATTCAACGTTACTTCGCTCAATGTGTTCTTTGATGAAATGGTAACGGATGTCAATATGTTTTATACGCGAGTGTTGAACCGGATTGCATGAGATAGTAATAGCGCTCTTTGAATCGCAATAGATCAGAATGTTATTAAATTGATATCTATAATCTAAAAGTTGTGTTCTCATCTAACTTACTTGAGCACAACATGTGGATAAAGATACGTATTTAGCTTCCGCGGTCGACATCGCTGTACAATCTTGCTTCTTTGAGGACTAGCTCACCAATTTTTCTCTAAGAAATTATATGCCTCTAAATATGTTTTTACAGTCATCATGGCACCCTGCATGCTCTGCATCTGAATATGCAGTCGGAATCCTTCGGATGCCATAGACCTATGTTATAAGTCTGTTGTAGGTATCGAAAGATCCGCTTAACATCTTTGAGGTGTTTGGCTGTAGGTCTACTAGTTGTAAGATACATGAGCCCCCGAATGGATCGATATCAAGATATATTGTAATAGTTCCAACCCCGAAATCAGTAATTGCTTTGGTCATACGTAGGAATGATTTCGGCCTTTAATCTTAGTTATTTAACAGATTGTCTATTTGTTAGCCTTAAAATATGTCGGCTAATACGGAATTACATTAGTTTATATTAGCCGGACACGCAGGGACTAGAAATGTCAAGTGTAGTAAGTAGATCGTGTCCAGGGCTATATATATCCCCTCCATACTTCCATGGAGGGGTGAGGATTCATTTTACTTGTAATAAGGTGTGTGTATTTCTCTCTCTAGAATACACACATCTTTCATTTCTCTTACTAAATAATATGGCTAAACATTTGTTCAATCCTCCCCGACCTCCGGATCATGTCTCTTGTTATGTGAATCTTTATGGGTAACACCTCTGATCATGCTATGATATTTTGTTTGATCGGTTAGAGTGCCATGTAAATCAGCATATAGTTTGGCAGTAGCCATTGGTGTGCTTAAAGAATCGCAACCATCCATTCCATTTACTTCAAATGTTCTAACGTATATTGTGATTGACTTATGTCATTAACATATACTTGTACAAGTAATATGTCATCCCCATGGCGTCTTGTAAATAAAGTTAGGTCAACAATACCTTTGGTAAAGTAATTTTCTATCAGAAAAATAATAGCTTATCATATCGTGCTTGTGGAGCTTGTTTCAAATCGTACAAAGCTTTCTTGAGTATGTAGACAATATCTAGAAAGTTTGGGTCAACAAATCCATCTGGTTGGCTGATGTACACTACTTCATTCAATGTCCATTCAAAAATGTTGTTTTGATAAATATTTGAAAGATGATAAAGTTCTTGTGAGCAGCATAAGAAATGAACATTCGTACTACTTCAAATCTAGCCACCGGAGTAAATGATTCTTCAAAGTCTATGCCATCTTCCTAACAACACTCTTTTAAAACTAGACAAGATTTATTTCTGATTACAGTGTTCATCGCATCAGTCTTATTTTTCCATAGCCACTTTACCCCGATAATATTATTGTCAGCGAGTCTTGCGACTAATTCCCAAACATTTAGCCTTTCAAACTGATGGAGCTCGTCTTGCATTGACTCAATCCAGCTATGATGTTGCATTGCTTCTTTGATGTTTTTAAGCTAGGCAGTTAATGTGTGATGTGGAGTCATAAAGGACTTCAACAGGAAGTTTTACAATCCCCTAGGCAGAGTACCTAACCGTTGTAGTGTAGTAAGGCAAGACTCGGGGGGGGGTTTATCATTCTCTAGGGGAATAGCACTGTGAAGGCCGGATCGAATGTTCACCAAGGTCTAAGGGTTAAAGGAAGATTATTTTTGTATTTTTATGTTTTATGAAAGCAAGTAAATATCGATTTTGAAGGGTGTTTTTTTTAACTAATTCTACTATTAATTTAATCTAGTGAGGAAACAATTATACAACGAAGCGTATTCACCTGTAATGCACTACTCCTTGATAGCTATCCAATTCTACCTATTGCTTTGTCACACTTGAGATGTAATGTGTAAGTATTTCCTAATTCATGAACAAATTACATAAACCCGCCGTCTATGTAATATTCCGTTAGGGCAATGCACAAGTAAGGTAGTATGAAGACTATTGCAAGGCCCCTAAGAGTACATAACACACATTAAAACACTTAAGAGGGATCAACCATATTAGGGGTATGGTATTATGAAGACTGTTACCGATGGTATCCTTTCTACACACTCGCATTTCCCTAGACGTCTATGCCAATTTAATATCTTATGGCTAGTTTTCTAGAGCCTAACGCGCACATCCATCAACAAGAAGCAATAGGAAACAAGAATTATAAACTATAATCAATTATACTCATTGAATCTGTCACAAACAACAAGATATAATCAACTAATAACAAGGTTCATGAATACCCAAATAAATACTAGATGAATTAGCCAAGCATACTTGAATAAGAACAATCAACACTAAGAATTGAAGACATAATAAAGATATAATCAAGGATCCAAACCATTACAAGATGTTTATGAATGGAATAAGACCTTCTAAGTTGCTGGAAAAACACCTACCCAAACCCTCTAGTCGGCCATAGGGTTTGGGGCTTGATAAAAATGAAGTTATAAGGCTATATTTATAGGCAAACCCTAATTCGAACTTCACAAAGCCGTCACCAAAATTCCCGACGTTATCGCGTCATCATCTTTCACTTGATTGTAGATTTTCTCACTGCGATCGCGTGGACAGTGAATCGTTGAAATCCGAGTTCGTATGAAAGAGTTATTATCAAAACAATATCTGATACTTCGCGCATAAGTTGAATGATCATCTTTATCTTGAATCTTCTAGGGTTTCTTTAGGTCGGCTACGTTATGACGCCGTCGCCAAATCTCTGACACCGTCACCTTGAAAATCCTGATGGCGTCGCTTAGTATTTGCGATGCCGTCTCCACACTCTGTTTGCATCATTCTTCAAGGAATTTGGTGTAGAGTCATAGTCTTGTCCATTTCTTCTCCAAATGAGCCCAGGTCATGTTTATTTCCTCCAAATGCCATCCAAGTGCTAAAAACATGAAAACAAACTATTAAGCACATAATCTGGGCATATTTGCATGATTTAGGGGGTTAAATGACCTCGAAAAAGTGTATAAAATGACACCTCATCGAATACCCCTACACTTGGGATTTGCTTGTCCTCAAGCAAATGGGCTATTCTACATAGACAATAGCAATATTAGGGTCATTTAACCTACTCTTTAAAAGCAGTTTACGACACAACCTTCTAGACCTTGTAATTAAAAGCACGAAAAGTATATACTAGCAGCTCACATAAGTGTTTGGATTACATCTCATAAGTGTTTGGATTCTTATTTTCTCTCGGGTGTTATAATTAAATTTTAAACAACATGGGGAAACATGAAAATAACACTCATTGCCTGTCATAGTGTATAAATTACCATAGGCTTGGTAAAGGATCAAACCTCCATCGCTAGGCGAAAGTATTAGTCATTACTATCAAAGAGGTCTTTTAAAGGGTTGTAGGGTATAGGTGTAAGATAACATAAATAGAAACGAAAACAAATGGGAATTATTTGGGGAGTGACTTTTTAGGTAAATTTAGGGTGAAAGGGTTAGCTAATTATTTATAAGGATACAAGCTGATAGGGTTACTAAGCCCAAAGACTCAGACAAAGATATAAAAACTCTACAGAATCTACATCATCTTTTTTTAACACAAATTACATCACTTGGGGTTTTTAAATGCACCTTACACTTGAGTTTTAGAATATTAATTACAAGACTAAACATATGTCCCGAATTGGGTTGGAATCAAAAATACATGGGTTATTAAGCTCTATTGGAGGTAATAAATTACTTCTTCCCCAATTCTTCATAAGATAAATACTACCATGAATCCCAATCGTCCCAAAACTATATTTACAAGGATAAGGACTTAGCAACCGTGTACTCAATAATTAACTTGGGTTAAAACAATAATGTACTAAAAGCGAGTACATACAAGGTAGGCTAAGGCGATTTGGGTGTAACAATTAGTTCAAGGGTTAACAATGCTCTTCATTAATAGTCTGGATTAACTAGAAAATTACAAGAACCATGAAAATGGATAGGCTCGGAGGGTTGTACTAGAGGTATCCTACACTAAAAATGAGTGCATGGCAAGGGTGTAGGATAGTTATACGATCGAGGTGACCATCATAACAATTACATGTTTAAAACATGGGTTAACCCTAGTGCCTCTTATCTAGCAAATCCTAATACTCACTATGCGGTCTCGGGATGCATCACAAAAACAACGCAACAGAATATCACTTTGGGGTGCCACTTTATAGTTCATACACACTAGTCATAATGAATGACCTCTTAAGAGACGTTTTAAAATAAAGTATCACATTGGAATAAAATATCAGAGTTGCACAGGTCCCCAAACTTTAAGTTTCATAAAATCCATAAGTGTCAAACACGACTCGATTTGAAAACAATTTTTAAATCTTTATCGAATGTGAATTATTCACCAACTCCGAGTCCTTCGATAACCACGCATCGTCCCATCCAAGCAAGCACAAGCATATACCTGATATAAACATGCTAAATACATCAACAATAATGTTGAGTGAATCCATAGAGTTTATAATAAACCATTTTGAACACAAGCATAACAAAACAAGTAGTTCACAATCAATACGTTGCTAGAACCACGAACCGAACCTTAACCAAGTGCCCATCCCGGTGTGATAGTGTTACACACTCCCGATGCTAAATACAATATGTCACCCAGACAGGGTCTTTAGGCCAAAAAAGATCTATTCCTATTGCGTTAGTGTTTACCCATCACTGGTATTTAACGGTCCACGATGGAAGGGCCACCACACATACACTCATAGCAACAAAATCACTTTCACATATCAAAATTACTTGCGTTTGATTTTCAAAACAAGCATGTAACACCCCGCGAGTTTGTTAAAACATCAAAACAAAAGCTTAAAAATTGTGCTATTAACTCACCTTGATCGAAGACGACAGTCAAATAACCGAATCAATCACGAACCACTCAACAATGAACTCGAACACGACCTATAAATTACGTGGCTCAATTAATGAGAATCTACTTGCTCGTCCTAATTCTTATCACTTAATATATTTTTGAAGCGACTTTTCTTCCAGAAATAGATTAGGTTACAGTTTAGGAAGTTTCTATTTTTGGCAGGTTTCTATTTTTAGAAAGTTACTATTTTTGGAAAGTTGCAGTTTTTATTAAGCCCGGTTATTGGATTAATATAATCGGTAATTTACTGAATTTAAAATCTTGCCACTTATTCTACTTTCGTATCGGCGACTTTTCTTATATATTTACACATATATATATACGAAACTATTAAAAGTTTTATTTTTAAACTTGCTGCTTTTACCTATGGTTATTAACCTCAAAAATAATATTATCCTTAAAGTAGTAATTGTTACTATTTTTCTTAATCTGAACTACCTCGTGACAGCTTAAACGATGCGCTAAGTTTCCGTTTGACTTTTATATATTTGACTTTTTCTAGTTGTGGACTTTAGTCTCGACTCGCCATATTTTATTTTTAGCCTTAGAATTTTCTACCGGAGATGTAAAACTATATTTGACCATTTTGCCCTTTTAAATATCTTCACTATTTTTATTATATACTTTTATTTTCTAATCATCGGTTTAGTCTAACTTTTTCGTTTTAAGTCATAAAATTCTGATATTTATACCGTAAAAGCGAAACGTCGTTCCGGACAACTTTCGTGATTCGCCGGAAAGCCAAAACGGACTCGAAAGTGCTCAAACCGGACATTCTATTTTCTGCCAGCCTTTATTATTTCTATTAGTGATTTTATTTTTTCTAATTAAAGTGTATATCTCGATTTCGCTCTAAAATCTTCGTTATGAGTAGTTATGAGCTTCATTTTATATCAAAACGAACGTAAAAATAAACCCTAACTTATTTTCCAAACAAAAATCAGTTTGTATAAAATCTCGGACCTCGAAACCTGTGCCAAAGTTTCTGCCCAGGTTCGCATGTTACAAAACGCACCAAAATCTATTTTCGACCCAAAAAAGCCATCCACAGCATATCTAAAATAGTCTATACACGATTTCCATATCGTTCAATCATCCATATCACAATCTAATTTAATCGACGCAAGTTTCGCCCGGATTTCATCACATGCAAATATCAAACAATTAACAAATCGCAACAATAAATATAACATAAGTATTGAAAATACTTACAAAGCTTTATTAAGTCGAACTAACTTGGTTTCTCTTTGTTCCTCCTTTGTCTTAGCCGCGGTTCGAACCAAACCCAAGACCCAAAACCTTAACTTTTGTTAACCAAATCTTGTACAAAACCTTGATAACCTTTTCCCCACTAAACCTTTAATCCAAATCAAAACCTCCTTAATTTATTTAAAATCCAAAATGCATAAACCTTCTTGCATGTGGTATTTTTCTTCATGGATGATTATAACTTGACCATTTATACATATCTTGATGGTTGAAAAAT
>BQNB010144924.1:0-16789 GCA_026074375.1 Tanacetum coccineum
ATCGACTATATAACTATCCCACACCCTTACCATGCACTCATTTTTAGTGCAGGATACCCCTAGTACAACCCTTTGAGCCTATCATTTTTCACGGTTCTAGTAATTTTTTGGTTAAGCCGAACTATTAATGAAGAGCATTGTTAACCCTTAAACCAATTGTTCCACCCAAATCGTCTTAGCCTACCTTGTATGTACTCACCTTTAGTATATTATTGTTTTAACCCAAGTTAATTATTTGAGTACACGGTAGCTAAATCCTTATCCTTGTAAATACTGTTTTTGGATGATTGGGATTCATGGTAGTATTCATCTTATGAAGAATTAGGGAAGAAGTAATTTATTACCCCCAATAGAGCTCAATAAGCTCCATGTTATTTTGATCCACCTCAAATCGGGTCATTAGTTAGATTGTAAATAATTGAGTATGTAAAAGTTCAAGTGTAGGGGTGTATCTATAAACCCCCATGATGTATTATATGTTTTAGCAATGGCAGGGCAAAAGTGTACGAAAAAAATGTATATAAAAAAAGAGTTAAAAAATGTACGGGCTGCCATTTGCTTATGTTTATGTTTATATTAGAGTCAAGAAAAGAAAAAGAAAGCGATTGGTGTAGAGTATTGTAGAGTTTGTATAATTTGTTCGAGTCTTTGGCTTAGCAACCAAACCAATGTGTATTCTTATAAATAATTAGCTAATCCTTCCACTCCAAATTCACCCAAATGTATCCCATCCATTTCTGTTTCCATTAATGTTATCTTACACCTACACCCCACAACCCTTTAAAAGACCTCTTGGATAGTAATGAATAATACTTGTTCCTAGCGGTGGAGGTTTGATCCTGTACCAAGCCTATGGTAATTCATATGCTATGACAGGTAATGAGTGTTGATTTTCCATTTCCCCGTTATGTTATAATTTATTATACACCCGAGTGAAAGAGAGGATCCCAAACACTTATGTGAGGTGTTAGTATATACTTTATGTGCTTTTAATTATGAGGTTTATAAGGTTGTGTTGTAAAATACTTTTAAAGAGTAGGTTAAATGACCCCAATATTGCTATTGTCTAGGTAGAAAAGCCCATTGGCTTGAGGAAAAGCAAATCTCAAGTGTAGGGGTATTTAATGAGGTGTCATTTTATACACTATTTCAAGGTCATTTAACCCTCTAAATTATGCAAATATGCCCATATTACATGCTTAATCATTTGTTTTTAGGTTTTTAGCACTTGGATGGCCTTTGTAGGAAATACATGTGACTTGGGCTCATTTGGAGAAGAAACATGCAAGATTACGGACCTACACCAAATCTCTTGAAGATTTATGCATACAGTGGTTGGAATCGGCGTCACAAGCATAAAGCGACGTCGTCGTGATCTATATAGTGACGGCGTCAGGAATTTCGCAACGGCGTCAGGACGTGGCCGACTTAAAGAGGATCTGTTGGGAAATAGATTGTAAAAGACTTAATACTGGTAGTATAACAGTTAAGTCTGGTAGAAATAGTTAGTTCTGGTAGTACTGAGTTGATACTGGCAGTACTAAGTTAAGTCTGGCAGTACTAAGTTAGTACTGGTAGAGTAGCAGTACTAGAGTTAGTACTGGTCATATTTAGTTAAGTCTGTGCATAGTTAAGTCTGTTTATGTAACAGAGTAGTAATAGTTATCTTAGAGATATCTTAGGAGATATCTTAGGAAAGGATATGTTTCTTTATAACATGTGAGGCTAAACCCTCCTTTGTATTTGCTTATAATTGCATGAAAGTTGGATTGTGGATCCTTTTACTGTTGTTTCTTGATTGATGATTGTGCGTGTTAGGTTCTAGAAAACCAGCTTTTATTTGTATCGTTGTAGACACGTCTAGGGAAACGCGAGTGCGTAGAAAAGATACCATCGAGGAACCGTCTTCATACTACCTTGCCCCTTTATATGGGTTTATTCCCTCTTAAGATATTCACATTGATGTGCGGTTTAAATTATATTATGCCGACAAAACAAAAACACACTTTAACGGGCAGTATACCCGATCAGTAGTAGTTTCGTATAAAGTAGGATGTCCGAACACGTAAACGAGTAAATCTATCAATTTAATTAATATCTTGGTTATCTAATTTATGTTAATTCTATTCTATCCTAATCCTATGTTAAACCTATGTCAGTCTAAATCCTAATTCTAACGGGAAAATGGGATTTTTAGCCTGAGAGACTGGCACGGTTTGGTTGGTGACTACAATCAATTCAAGGCACTTTTACCCACGCAAGCTAATTAATAAAAGATGAAAGAGCGGACGAACCTATAAGAAGATAACTGTATTAGACCATTATAAATCTATTAGAATGCTGGTTTGTTTTATTTAGTGCAATAATTTCTACTCTCGAGTAGCATATCCTCATAAGACTTAGGAAATTACATCAATCCTAAGACCTAGACACAATAAATTCGTGTCACAATTAAAGCATCCGGCATAAAGCATCCTTAATTTTGCTAATTAAATCATCTTAGGGTAATAAAGAAAGATAGATCTGTTTAAACCCTAACTCATAGAGACTACCCACTTATCGCTTAATGGCAATTTATACACAAGTAGTCGATTTGTCCAACTATCCAATGGAATCAGAACGTTACTTGTTGAATTATCTAGGTCACCTGCTAGTCAAACATGATCAATAAACCAGGGCATTATCCAATTAACTAGTTTAAGCCTGAGCGTATCCTAGACACAGACTTTGAAGGGACAATATTTGTGTAACTAGGATTCTAGATGTAAAAATCACTATATGGAGAGCTATACCGACTCTAGATCTACTTGGTCTGCTTCACTAGATTCCAGTTGAATGATAGGTCGCATACAAAAGCGCGTAAACAAGTATAAATTGATAAACATAAACAAACACTCAACGATAAATACAAATCGAGATAAACAAATACCAACATCAGATCTTCATAATAATGGCTAATAGCCTCCAACGTCATATATAAATACAAGAGTAATTATTTAGCCAAGGTAGACCTAACCGAAGTTAATGAATAATACCAAAACTGAACATTACTAAAAGTATATGAATTAACGATTTCTTCTATGGAATTGAATACGTTGCTCGACCTCTTCTGCTCTTTTTCTCCTCTGAAAATTGAACTTTTGTGGTCCTAGTATCAAGAATATGATTTAGCACACTTAAAACTTGTTTTTGAGTTTTGTATTTATAGGTCTGGAAGTCAGTTCGATACGGCGTTATCCAAGATTTGGATACGGCGTATCAAGAGTTGATACGGCGTATTGGGGATTTCTTAAAGTAGGGACCACGCTTGATATCTTCCAGAATATTATATTGATTCCATATATCGATGAATAACGCGTAATTAGTTCCTCTGGATAAGCGTATTGATCTTGTATTCCTGAGTGTCTTTGGGAGTGCAGGCACGGATACAGCCGTACTTCCTTGATGATTACGCGTATTGGCATCAGAATATAATCTTCAAATATCTTCATTTAAGCTCTAGAATGTGCGCCTTTTGCTAACTTTTACCAATTACTCCATATATACTGTAATTCTCAAATATAAACGATTAAGTAACAATTCTTTGCAATAACTATACAAAATGGGTTAATAACATGGGATAAATGATGCTATAAAAAATAGACGTTATTTGATGTCATCAAAATATCCCCCCAACTTGAATCCTAATGTCCTCAAGTAACCTTTAGAAGTTTATAAAAAATGTTATCCCTAAGGATATTTTCTGTTAAAACACTTATTTGATCTATTACAGTACTCAACCAAACGCCTCACGAAATAGGAAGAGAAAAACACTCAATCACCACTAATCTATGAGGTTAACATGTAACTAATTCGCTCAATTACTCAGTCGTGACGAGTATTCTATCATAATCTTGGCAAGGATACACATCTCCACCGACTGATTCGCGGACAGTATACACTTAAAATACACAATAATGAATCAATCCAATAATAAGAAAGATTCGAAGAGATATTCCCGGTCGTATTTCCCAACGATGGCTGCATTAAATTTATCCTGGTTTGATGAAATTTGAATGATGGAGAAACTAAAATGATATAACAAAAATAAACAAAAACTTAATTTAATCTACGGGAAACAATATAGAAAATGGGATGGCCTTAACACTACTGAACAAAATCTTATAAAGGAAATCCTAAAATTAAATCAAAATTAAATACGGGAACAGAATCAGGTATCGGGAACCCTAAATACTAAAAATTTTAGAAAATAAATTCTAAATAACAAAAATCAAAATTAAATTCTAAATTAACTAATTGAAAAATAAAGAAAAACTAGAACAAAAACGGAGGTCATTTGAATGTAAAACGAAAAGAAACGGTAAAACGTACCCGTAAAAACGTGTCTAAAACAGAAATTTAAGAAAAATAAACCTAACTAAAATTTTATATTTTTTCCTAGACACTAAATGACAAAAGAAAATTTTATAAAAAAGAAAAATATTTTTTTATTAATTTTTGGATTTTTTATAAATTTTTAAAGATTAAAAACTAATTAAAACTAAGAAAATAGAAAAAGACAAAAAATAAAAGTTATAAAAATTCTGAAAAAATAAAATAAAATAAAGAAAAAGTTAACAATTCTAAAAATATAAAAATGCAAAGTTACTGTTTATATTAACGAGTAATTAAACAAAATAATTTTAAACCTAAATTATATAATTAAATTAAATAACTAACGTGGGATTAACTTAAGGGACTAACAGTGAAAAGACCAAGACTAACAGGGTAACAGCAAACTAACCACAGGGACTAACAAAGGTAACCATAAAAGAGGAAATTACACAATTGGTCCTGAAGTGGACCCCGATACAAAGTGGGTCCAAGTTGCTTATTAGCAAAAAGCCAAAGAAGCAAACTTGTTCAGGGGCTTAAGGGGAGCATTTTTCATAAAAGGCACATAAGCTGAATCTCAAAGAATAAGCCAAAAATGTGAGCTTTTGGGGCTTAAAATTGCTAAATAAGCTTTTTAGCTTATTTTTCTTCTTTTGGGGTTAAGCCACAAATAACTAGAAAACTATAGGGGACAGTTAATACGGATAGGAGTCCTAAATACTCCTAAGTTATCTAGAATAAGCCCTAAAATAAAGCGAGAAATGAAATAAGCTATTTGACAGCTTTTAAAAAGAAAAATAGAACTTTAAGCCTAGAATAAGCTATACTAGAGGGGGAAATAAGCTATGATATTTTGGGGCTTTAAAGGGAAACTAATAAGCTACACTAAAAAGCAAAAACATCCTAAGGCTTAATACAAAATAAGCTATAAAAAGTGTGCTAAAAATTGGTTTCAGCACCAGGGGAGGGTCAACAGGTGCTATGGGGCTTTTTGGGCTTATGAAAAATAAGCTCAATTGAACTTTTTAGCCACAACAAAGCACAAACAGATAAAGAGGGGTGGTAAAAGAGCTTATTTTCAAAACTTGGGTTTCTAAGGTTAAGAAAAAGCTGCTGATAAATGGGCTTAAACTTGAGGGTTCTTAAAAAATTTGCAAAGCCAAATTTGACTTATACTTGGTCAAGCCAAAGGGACAGAACAATGATTGGGTAAATGAGCTAGAAACAACAACAAAAAGCACACAATGGTGTGCTTAAGCTGCTTATGCAGCTTAAGCCTTTAAGCTCAAATTGGCTTATTCAAATTTTGACAGAAACAAAAAAAAAACATAAAAACTTATTTTTTAAACTAAAGATAGTGATTAAAATGGCCTAATGAAACCCACACACTCAGCCAAAGTTGGCTGAGTGAGCTTGACCCATGCACAACCCCATATGACCCATTTTGGGTCAAAACCAAACACCCCCTTATTTTCTAAAAATCAAATTTTTTGACTGATTTTGGTGAAATAAGGCTAAGAAGAGTGTTCACAAGTGAGGTTTAGTCACTTTAAAACACTTTTACACAAGTTTAAACAGGATTTAAACAACTTAATTCATATTTCAAATTTTAACAAATGCAATAACACAAAAACTCTTTATCTTTTATTAAAACTGGAAATAATACAACATAAACTTGAAAAGAAACTGAGTACAATAATTTAAATGCAAACTTAAGTAAAATTTATACTAAGAAAATAAAAACGGGATTTTTTTTCTTTTTCTTGTTCTCTTCTCTTTTAAGAGTTCTTCCAAACCTTCTTGCTCTTGGGCTGTGCTTGTGTGAAGTATGAAAATTTCCCAGCAATCCAAGCCTCCATTTGGTCTTGTACACAATCCACCATTGAAGGGACTTCGGGTTGAGTGTTTGTGTTGGGAGAGAGTTAATAGGGGCTGGTTAAGGTGGGAATGAGTAGGGTGAGGCTGGAAAGGTACGTGGAGAGTGGTATTGCAAGAAAACGTGGGGAAATGGGTGGTTTAGGATTTGGCGGTAAACTGGTTCGAGTACGGGGTTGTTACAGGGTTTAAACGATATGTTTGGGGAAGAGACAGCTTTGGTCCCTCTTCTTTTCTTCTCTTTTCATTTTCTTTTAAGCCGAAAATTAGTTATAACAAGGTTTGGGAAATAACACAAATGGCCCTTGTGGTTTATAACTAAAAGGAAACAAAGAAGGGTTTTAGGAAATTGCAATTTTGGTCCCTGCTGTTTATCTAAAAGAAAAGGGGTTTTGGTTAATTGCATTTTCAGCCCTTGTGTTTTATTTCTCTATTTTTCTCTTTATAAAACACTTTCAAAACTTGGCAATTTTGGCCCTTTTTCTTTATTTTTTCATTTTTAATTATAAAACAAAGTTTTAAAATTTACATTTTTGGTCCTTGAGTTTTATAAAAAAGGTAGTTTTGGGCTTGGGCTTGTATTGGGCCCACTGGGTTTGGGTTTGGGCCCAATAAGGTGTGTGGGTTGGTTATTGGGCTTTTTCAAGCCCAATAAGGTTATGAAGTGGGTTTTGTGTGTACAATGGCTGAGATTGGCTGAAACTGGGCTAGGATTGGGCCTTCAAAGTCTTCACAGTCTTTGTCAATTGCACACAAATGGGCTGTTGTAATTGATTGAGGGCCCATTTGGTCTTCACAGTCTTCATAGATATACTATTGGGCTTTCCCGGCCCATCAGATGGGTAAAGATTGCATCCAATAGTATTCTTCAGTTCCGGCTCCGGGTTGACTGCTGATTCTTCAGTATTGACCGACTTTGGCATTTTTTGACTTGGCCCTTGATTTTTCACAGTCCATTTCCAATTCCATTCACAGTTTTGTCATTTTGGCTTGGTTTTCTGTCTTTTTGTTGATATCCACTTCCTGCACAATACAAATGCAAAACAATCATATATTTGGCAGTTTTTGTCTGTTTTTGGTCATTTAAGCTCGTTTTTAGAGGTAAAAGATATGTGTAATTAAGCACTTAACAAATCCCCCAAACAAGGTATGTGTGTCCCTCACACAATGTTTAGGAAGTAAAACACTTAAGCCCCAGTTTCCCATTTCTAAATTTACCACTAACTACAATAATATTTTTGGATTTTCTCATTTTTTTATCAATTTTGACTATTCTTTATTTATTTATACGGGTATCATAGAATGAGAAGCGTCCGTAGAGTTGATCTACGATGTACCATACGGATAATTTCATCGTCCTCGATTTTTCACAAGTTCCAAGCTAAGCAATTATACAAGATTCATGTCGTAAATAAGTTAGATTTAAGCCCTCATACTTATAGACTTGTGATTTCAACTCCAACAAGATAATAAGATTGAATGTGTGTACTCATTTAATTTAACCATAGGCCAACTTATTTTCATATCATAATTCAAAATGACTCATGACTCAAAGCAACAACTTATTAAAACTTCGTAACTTGATCGGAATTTAAAACTTAGAACTTTTTTAGCAACATATTCAACATCATAACCATAAGTTCTTAACTAGGGAATGCCGTTGCTAGTTGAACCCATACCACGTGGTTAACGAGCAGATAGTCACGACCAACGACCGTGTTCTAAGTTTGAAAACCCACCCCGTTGCTACGTAGTGGGAAATCACATCAACACCTTATTCCAATATGGCTAAAGGAATAGGCGTCTTAGATTTGAACCCTCACTATAACTTTCTTCCAAGTGAGATATCACACACACCAAATCCCAAGAAGTAAAGACGTCTTAGTTTGAACCCCCACCTCGTTTCTAGCGGAGTGGGATATCACGACACATCTTTAACTTGCTCCAACTATCAACTGCATGCTTCATTGGCAAAATTTCAATATTCATGCATTTTTTGCATTCACCTTTCATTCAAGCTTCATGGCATTTATATCTTTTAAATTTGCATAAAATCTCGTATTGAAAACCAAGTTACAAATTTGAAGCTGTTCTGAAAAAAACTCGATTAACCATAGTTGAATTAAAAAAAATTGAGTACGTATATTAGGTATGAATAGAAATTCACGGGAGAGAAAACACAAGTTACTTGTATACAGTTTTTTAGAAGTAATCTTGCTAGCACATAAACTTAAATTTAAACTCCTATCATATTCTCGTTCTTTCACATTTTTAAAATTCACAGCTATAGAAAAACGTGAAAGCTTGGCCTAAAGGAACAAGCTAGGGCTTCAACACGCCTTACAAGTCAAAAATTTATTCTAATCAACCCCAAGAGAAAAGCAAACCGCGACAAAACGACTTATTTTATTTTTGAAAAATTTTCAATTTTTAATTTTTTCATTTTTTTTTTTTTTTTTTTTTTTTTTTTTTTTTTTGTATTTGTGGTAAAAACGGGTTTACGGTGGTAATAACTGCAGGAAACAATCAAATCGAAGATACCCCCCCCCAAGACAAGAACTATAACATCGCCTCGATGTTTTGAAGGGTATTACATTAATCCTAAGGCCTTTATGAGTGATATCCAAAAGATAAAACGTTAGTCGATAAGATTAGGATATCGGATTCCCAAATGAAGCTGAGGATGTGAAACTCTTGATGAATGACAAAACTGAGAGTCTTCACAATCCGGGCAATCCTGGACAATAAGCAACAACAACAACATGGAAACACGGGTAATGGAAAAGACAAGCTATCTTACACAACAACACTACACTTATTTAACACTACATACTACTAAGCTATGATAAGCATGGGGTGCCTCCCACGAAGCGCTTGTTTAGGGTCGCGATGCTTGACCCATCACAAGGATTTATGGATCCTTGAGGAAACAAGTGGAAATTAAAATTATCATCGGACTTTCATTCAAGTGAGATTGATAAGTATTGAATTTTATGAAAGTTTCGCATTTTTTTTTTTTTTCTTCTGAGATACACCGGCCTAGAAAAATGATTACTTTTTTGAATGCCGTACAAATATGGTGTCTTCCTCCCCACAGGAGAGAAGATAATGTGGAAATAACGGGAAAGAAAAAAATGGGAGAAAGGATCCATACAACTAAGCGAAAATGATTCCAAAGTATGAAATCTAACTCAAGGGGCAAAACATTAAGTCACATGAACTCTGGTATCGCTTTTCTTGGCAAAATATTCCACGCCCATCCATTGTAAGATTTTTGCCCGGCCGGCTCAATCATAAAGCAGAAACGATCCATACACCGGTGGAAATATGATGTGAGCAAGTGTCATCGCGAACCCTCAGGAAAAAAATCCTCCTATCGTATGAGGAAACTGATCATTCGAAAGATCAAAGATAACGAAATCATATTGAGAAAATCAACATGAGTAGTGTACTTAGCCACTACTCCTTCTCTTTTAAATGATCGTAATCAATGTAGAAAGCATTATAATCTGGAAGAGATAACTCAGAATGAGTAGTGGGACTGCCACTACTAGGCTCTTCCAAATTAAAGCAGAAAGTTTCCAATTCGGGCAAAGAATTATCAAAGGTGTTAGTCTCCTCCAAGAAAAGGTCAGGAAATGTGGAGGTAGACTTGGTTACAACAACGGAAGATGGAACGGGATTATCTTTTAATGCTTCGATTTTAGCAACAAGACGATTGACATTCAACAATTTTTCACGAAGGGTATCGTCTTTGATCAAAAGAATGTCATCCTCAATCCTTCCAACTTCGGGAATAACAATCTCCATCACCTTTGAGCTAACGGGCTCAGAATTGGGAGGTGATGCCTCAACATACTCGACATCGTTACTAGAGAAGGAATCTTCATCAGTCGAAGTAGAATCAACGTTAGAATCAGAGAAATCCTCAGATTGATCTTTTGAAATGTCAAGAGGCGGAGAATTGTCATGAAAAGGCACATCACACACTTTGGGAACACCTTTGGACTCACTTGGGATTGGGACAAGGATTTCAACACTAGACTTTATGAATTCGTCCGATTCCGTTGCCGGAATTGTGTCAAGATGCTCATTCTCCATAATTAGAGAGTTACGGCTCTCGGTGATAAAACGGGTGTGATTTGCAATGGAAATAGTCCTCGTCATCATCATCATCCAGTATACGAGAGGGCGAATCCAAGCCGTGAGTATTGAAGTACTCAGATGCCGTCACAATATGATTTCATATCTTGAACAAGTTTGCTCCAATTCTTGGCACTTCCTCGGTTGAGCGTGCTTAACTCAATAAAAAGTACCCAAGCATGCCATAGAACCTATATGCGATTTCCAAAAAGATACATTAAACTTTTGAGAAAGCTTTCAATCGATTTCATTAGGTCCTCTTGGGCTTGCAAAGCTTCCATGCTCATTGGTTGAGGAGGTTGATGATTGACGGAAAATTGCGTGTTTGAAGTTGTCAAAACGAAAAGAATTAGAATCATAGCAAGGGATTTTGCTCATGATAATAGTCTTCATATCCATCGGTGACACTGAAAAGTCTCATGAGGACCTCCACAATACCACAACAAAGATATTGTTGTTTGTAAACTTTGAGATTTTGTGAGAAATTAAGTCTTGATTGTAACACGTTTCCGATTGGATGAAACGGAACTTGGGTGAACAATCGTAACCATAATAAGCATTGTTTTCAAAATTCTCATAAAATGAGTCGGGGGTTGTGGAGATTGGTTTTGAATAATCGAGGAGTGTTATTAGATGCGTATCGGAGTTAAAACAATTGGAGTTTCACCCGAATCTTACAATAAAAACAAACTCCGCATATCATTTAAACCACATTTTGGCAATTGACCAAAAATTTTGTATTTGACACTTTCCCGAGCTTGTGGGATCTCATTAATGTTTGTTTGGTTGGCTTCCGATTAGCGATATATCAGAGTTTTCGATGGACAATTATAACCAACATGAGCACCTTTCCACAAGACTTACAAGTGCATGTTTTTGACAAAAGATCCATTTAACGAATCACCACACTCGATAACAACAACTTTTGGGTGCGATTAGTGAATTTTGTGAGGAATTGACCTGGGTCTTGTTTGACAACGATGGGCTCTCGAGGAGCATTAACAACGTTGGAATTGTCATTGGATGACTTGGAAGTATTTTGAAACTTTTGAAAAGCTTTCTCCAATATCTTTCGTGTCAGGTCACATACTAAGACAATAAGACCATGCAACAGTTTCCACAATCGAAACAAATTCTTTCAATCTATTGTGTTGTTGAGACGTATTTCGGGCATTGAATACAAGAAACTTTTTTTTGAGAGTTCTCTTTGAACAACAAAAGGCTGAAAGTGTGCAAATTTTCCACAAGCCGAACATGCTTTAATCGCTTTAAAGCGACAATACGAATAGATGTCATAGAGAATAAATAGATAGAGGGATAAAGGAAAGAATTACTGATACAGAAGAAAAGAAGATTATTTTTTGGTTTTTCGAATTATTACCAACATATTTCACAATTGGACAAAATCAGATAGAGCAACTTAAACCTGATTAATCAATCTTACTTCACGGTTAAGCTCTCAGAATAAAACACGCACGAGGTGAGCGGAGGAGTAGAATAGCGCTAAGCTTATTCACTTCTTTTGGTCGTGTTCCTAGGAACAAACCCTCCTAAACCCACTTTATAAGTTTGTTAATTCAGAATGAGGTGAGCCCGTATATCGTAAGTGACACAGAAGCAATTTTACAATTCTTGTTCGAAGGGAACTCAATAGTTCACCGGAACTTAATGTGATAATACCTCAGTGAGAGAATATATATTTGGTATTTTACCAATTTAGTGATTTTAAATTTTATGGACAAGTTTTTATTTTTTTGATTTTTTTGGTTTTTTTTTTTTAATTTTTTTTTATATGATATGTATACTAAAAAAGAAAAGAAAAAATATTTTTGTGTTTTTTTAATATGGTATATTAACTAATAAGACAAGTTCATATCAAATCGATAGAAATCCGTAGCAAATGCCTCCCCGGCAGCGGCGCCAAAAATGATCCGGATAGTATACACTTAAAATACACAAGTAAGAAACAAATCAATATAAAAGATTCGGAAGAGATATACCCGGGTCGTAATCCCACGAGGCTGCATGAAATTTATCCTGGTTTATGAGAATTTGTGAATGTATGAGAAACTAATATGATTATAACTAAAATTAAATAAAACTTAATTAATCTACGGTAAAACAAGTATAGGAAATGGGGATACTCAAACTTACGGGATACCAAATTAGTTATAATATGAAATCCGAAAATTAAAATCTAAATTAAAATACGGGGAACAGAATCAGGTATCGGGAACCCTAAATACTAAAAATTTAGAAAATAAATTCTAAATTAAATTAAAAATCAAAATTAAATTCTAATTAACTTAATTTGAAAAATAAAGAAAACTAGAACAAAAACGGAGGTCGTTTGAATGTAAAACGAAAAGAAACGGTAAAACGTACCCGGTAAAACGGGTCTAAAACTGAAATTTAAGAAAAATTAAGCCTATACTAAATTTTATATTTTTCCTAGACACTAAATGACAAAAGAAAATTTTATAAAAAAGAAAAATATTTTTTTATTAATTTTTGGATTTTTTATAAATTTTTAAAGATTAAAAACTAATTAAAACTAAGAAAATAGAAAAAGACAAAAATAAAAGTTATAAAAATTCTGAAAAAATAAAATTAAATAAAGAAAAAGTTAACAATTCTAAAATATAAAAATGCCAAAAGATTACTGTTTATATTAAGAGTAATTAAACTAATTAATTTTAAACCTAATTTATATTAATTAAATAACATAAACAACTGTGGTATACTGTAAGGGACTAAGCATTGAAAGACTCAAGGACTCACAGGTAATACAGCTAACTAACCACAGGGACTAACAAAGGTAACCATAAAAGAGGAAATTACACAATTGGTCCCTGAAGTGGACCCCGACTACAAGGTGGGTCCAAGTTGCTTATTAGCAAAAAGCCAAGAATGCAAACTTGTTCAGGGGCTTAAGGGAGCATTATTCATAAAGGCACATAAGCTGAATTCTCAAGAATAAGCCAAAAATGTGAGCTTTTGGGGCTGTAAAAGCTAAATAAGCTTTTTATCTTATTTTTTTTCTTTCTTTTTGGGGTTTTTAAGCCAACAATAAGCCTAGAAAAACTAATAGGGAACAGTTAAAGGGATAGGGGATCCTAAAATAAGCAAAGTTAATCTAGGATTAACCTAAAATAAGCTAGAAAATGAAATAAGCTATGTGACAGTATTTAACAAGAAAATAAACCTTAAGCCAGAATAAGCTATTACTAGATGGGGAAAAAAAGCTATGATATTTTTGGGGAATTAAAGGGCACTATAGCTACACTAAAAAAGCAAAACATCCTAAGGCTTATAATCAAATAAGCTATAAAAAGGGTGCTGAAAATTGGTTTCAGCACCAGGGGAGGGTCAACAGTGAGCTAGGGGGCTTTTTGGGCTTATGCAAATAAGCTCAAATGAACTTTTTAGCCACAACAAAGCACAAACAGATAAAGAGGGGTGGTAAAAGAGCTTATTTTCAAAACTTGGGTTTCTAAGGTTAAGAAAAAGCTGCTGATAAATGGGCTTAAACTTGAGGGTTCTTAAAAAGATTGCAAAGCCAAATTTGACTTATACTTGGTCAAGCCAAAGGGACAGAACAATGGTTGGGTAAATGAGCTAGAAACAACAACAAAGAGCACACAATGGTGTGCTTAAGCTGCTTATGCAGCTTAAGCCTTTAAGCTCAAATTGGCTTATTCAAATTTTGACAGAAACAAAAAAAAGCATAAAAACTTATTTTTTAAACTAAAGATAGTGATTAAAATGGCCTAATGAAACCCACACACTCAGCCAAAGTTGGCTGAGTGAGCTTGACCCATGCACAACCCCATATGACCCATTTTGGGTCAAAACCAAACACCCCCTTATTTTCTAAAAATCAAATTTTTTTGACTGATTTTGGTGAAATAAGGCAAGAAGAGTGTTCACCAGTGAGGTTGACACTTAAAAACACTTTTTACACAAAGTTAAACAGGATTTAAACAACTTAATTCATATTTCAAATTTTAACAAATGCAATAACACAAAAACTCTTTATCTTTTATTAAAACTGGAAATAATACAACATAAACTTGAAAAGAAACTGAGTACAATAATTTAAATGCAAACTTAAGTAAAATTTATACTAAAAAATAAAACGGGATTTTTTTTCTTTTTCTTTTCCTTCTTCTTTATAAGGACTTCAAAGACTTCTGCCTTGGCGTGCTTGTTGTGAGAGTAGGAAGAAATCTCCAGCAATCCTAGCCTCCATTTGGGTCATGTACACAATCTCACCATTGAAGGGACTCGGGGTTAGTGTTTGTGAGGGGAGAGAGTTATAGGGGCAGGGTAAAGGTGGGAATGATAGGGATGGAGGTGGAAAGGTACGTGGGAGAGTGGTATTGCAAGAAAACGTGGGGAAATGGGTGGTTTAGGATTTGCGGTAAACTGGTTCGAGTACGGGGTTGTTACAGGGTTTAAACGATATGTTTGGGGAAGAGACAACTTTGGTCCCTCTTCTTTTCTTCTCTTTCATTTTTCTTTTAAGCCGAAAATTAGTTATAACAAGGTTTGGGAAATAACACAAATGGCCCTTGTGGTTTATAACTAAAAGGAAACAAAGAAGGGTTTTAGGAAATTGCAATTTTGGTCCCTGCTGTTTATCTAAAAGAAAAGGGGTTTTGTTAATTGCAATTTTCAGCCCTTGTTTTTTATTTCTCCTATTTTTCTCTTATAAAACACTATTTCAAACTGGCAATTTTTTGGCTTTTTTCTTTATTTTTTTCATTTTTAATTATAAAACAAAGTTTTAAAATTTACATTTTTGGTCCTTGAGTTTTATAAAAAAGGTAGTTTTGGGCTTGGGCTTGTATTGGGCCCACTGGGTTTGGGTTTGGGCCCAATAAGGTGTTGTGGTTGGTTATTGTGCATTTAGCCCATAAGTTATTAAGTGGTTTCGTGTGTACAATGGCTGAGGAGATTGGCTGTAACTGGGCTATAATGGCCTTCAAGTCTTCAACAGTCTTTGTCATTCCAAACACAAATGGGCTGTTGTAGTTGATTGAGGGCCCCATTTGTCTTCACAGACTCATAGATATACTATTGGTGCTTTCCCGGCCCATCAGATGGGTAAAGATTGAATCCAATATAATTCTTCAGTTCCGGCTCCGTTAGACTGCTGATTTCTTCAGTATTGACTCTGACTTGGCATTTTGGCTTTTTTTTTTTTTTCTTTTGCCTTGATTTTGCCACAGTCATTTCCATTTCCATTTATTCGATCTATTACAAGTACACAACCAAACACCTCACGAAATAAGAAGATGAAAACACTCAAATTACTCAACTAATCTATGTGGTAACATGTAACTAATTCGCTCAATTGCTCAGTCGTGATGAGTATTCTATCATAAGCTTAGCAAGGATACACATCTCTACCACTAAAGCTAAGGAGTAACAAGTTTATAAAGGTAAATATGGGTTTTTGTATGGAAAGGCGTACGGTTTGATCATTCTACAATCTTTCACCAGAAGTACCACTCCAACAAGGCAGCTGAAGCACACATACACACCCGGAACGCCGGGATAGACATGTGTGTTCGATCACATCCCCATTCGAATTTAACCAACAGTTAGGATGAAAAATGATATAGGGTAGGAACATTCTAACTTTCACTAAAAGTCGTAAACCAACAAGGATGGCATGCATACACACCCAGAACGCCGGGATAGACATGCATGTTCGTATGAATCCTCGTTCGCGTAAAACCACTGACTAATCATCAGGTGAGAGGGAAGTAAATTGTTGTTAAATAAAAATCAAGAAATAAATAGATTAAGACTTAAGATACAAGTTGCTAGACACTTATTTCCCGACCGTTACCATGATAAAGACACAACTATTTACAACGTCTTGATAATCGATCAAAAACAACAATCTAAGTTGGCGTTCCCATAACGGTCAACTTCCCAATCTTACTAAAACTTTACATACTCTACAAGGCAAGTGGCGATATCTTCCACTTTGTACAATATTCTACATCGTTGATGTTTTTTGACGTATCAACGAATAATCGATCCTTCGTGTAATTTCTTCGGTAATTGCAAAACGATTATCTTCAAACTTTCTTTCTCTTTTTGTATTTTTCTCATTTTTTCTTATTTTTTGCTAACTAAACTTTAAATCTCGGTGTAGTTTCACCATCTTCATGATCATAATAATTCCGGATAATTTCTTCGATAGTTCCTTCGTCTTCGGATTCACTAATAATAACTAAACTTTAAATCTCGGTGTAGTTTTACAATCTTCATGATCATAATAATTCCGGATAATTTCTTCGATAGTTCCTTCGTCTTCGGATTCACTAATAATTGTGACGGTAGTAATATCACATGAGTTTTGACTACTAATATACATTCC
>BQNB010144925.1:0-16789 GCA_026074375.1 Tanacetum coccineum
TTTAGAACTTGGGTCGGTGGTGTTTGCCCTAAAGATATGGAGGCATTATCTATATGGAACCAAATGCACCGTGTTTACCGACCATAAAAGTCTACAACACATTCCTGACCAAAAGGAACTTAACATGAGGCAATGCCTTTGGCTAGAATTGCTAAGTGATTATGATTGTGACATTCGTTATCACCCGGGGAAGGCAAACGTAGTGGCCGATGCATTGAGCCATAAGGAACGGATTGATCCATTGCGGGTTCGAGCCTTAGTTATGTCTATTGGCTTAGATCTTCCCAAATGAATACTAGAAGCTCAGATCGAGGCCCTGAAACCAGAGAATCTTCAGAATGAAGACGTAGGCGGTATGGTCAGAAAGGATATACCCAAGGAGAAATTGGAACCACGCGTCGATAGAACTTTATGTTTAAACGGCAGGAGTTGGTTACCTTGCTATGGCGACTTAAGATCAGTAATTATGCATGAATCACACAAAGTCGAAGTATTCTATCCATCCTGGTTCCGAAAAGATGTACCAAGACATGAAGAAGCTATATTGGTGGCCAAACATAAAGGCTGACATTGCCACCTATGTTAGCAAGTGCTTGACATGTGCGAGGGTCAAGGCCGAACACCAAAGGCCATCGGGATTATTAGTACAACCAGCGATACCCGAGTGGAAGTGGGATAATATCATAATGGATTTTATCACTAAGCTTCCTAAGTCGTCATAAGGTTTTGACACCATTTGGGTGATTGTAGATCGACTGACAAAATCTGCTCACTTCTTGCCAATAAGGGAGAATGATCCATTGGAAAAGTTGGCAAGGTTGTACCTGAACAGGATAGTAGCAAGACACGAAATACCTGTTTCAATCATCTGTGATCGTGATGGGAATTCACATCAAATTTCTGGAGATCATTTCAGAAAGCTTTGGGTACAGAAATAAGTATGAGCACTGCGTATCATCCAAAAACCGACGGCCAGAGCGAGAGAACTATCCAAACTCTCGAGGACATGCTACGTGCTTGCGTGATCGATTTTGGCAAGGGATGGGTTAAGCATTTGCCACTAGCCGAGTTTTCATATAACAACAGTTATCACGCTAGCATAAAGGCCGCACCATATGAGGCACTTTATGGCCAAAAATGTCGATCACCTGTGTGCTGGGCCAAAGTTGGAGAAGCTCAACTGACTGGTCCGGAATTGATCCAAGAAACAACGGAAAAGATCGTCCTGATCAAGCAGAGAATTCAAGCTGCTCAGGATCGATAAAAGAGCTACGCTGATTTGAAGCGAAAGCCAATGGAGTTCAAAGTTGGGGATAGGGTTATGCTTAAGGTCTCACCTTGGAAAGGGGTTGTACGTTTCGGTAAGCGGGGTAAGTTGAACCCGAGATATGTCAGACCTTTCAAGGTGTTAGCCAAAGTTGGGAAAGTTGCCTACAGGCTGGAACTTCCCCAAGAGTTTAGCAGAGTTCATCATACTTTCCATGTGTCAAATCTGAAGAAATGTTACGCTGACGAACCATTAGTCATGCCGTTAGAAGGAATTCATGTTGACGATAAGCTCCAGTTTGTGGAAGAGCCCGTTGAAATCATGGAACGGGAGATCAAACGATTGAAGCGAAGCCTGATACCATTGGTTAAGGTTCGCTGGAACTCTAGGAGAGGTCCTGAGTTCACCTGGGAACGTGAAGATTCGTTCAAACAGAAATACCCACAACTTTTCACAAACCGGGCTTCGTCATCCGCTACAAGGTCTTAAGCTTTGAGGACAAAGCTATTTTAACGGGTGGAGACTGTAACATTTATCAATTTTAGGTCATTTCATGACTCTTATTATTCTTCACTATTTATTTTGGTCCAATACGCGTTTACTTTTAATTTAACTTTTAAGCTAAATCGCGTAGACTAGAAGTAATCATTTAATGTAAACGATCATCCAATAAATGAAGGTTTACATCAATCAAGTGTTATATAATTATTAAGAAGATAATTATTAACTTTGCGTATTTTATTTTTATTTAGTCACGTAAAAGGCTTACGTTTCGCAATAAAATACATTTGGACATACCCCGAAAATACCTAGACTTACTCAGACTCAAACCAATACCTACTTATAAACCTTAAACATAAAATTTGCATAATTATTTTGTTAATAAACCACTAAGGCCAAATATGGGTGAGGTAAACCTACAAACCATTCGTCCCTTGTGATTAAGCTAGCTAACAAATCCTTTCTTGATCCCCAAAGTACATGTGCAACTTAAGGTTAATTAAACCTTGTACTAATTGTCCCTTCTAACCTATTACACAATGGTTAATAACCATTTGACTATCCCTTTACTCTCTTGGATGCCGCGGCTAAGAGTAAACAAACACACAAATCATAAGATTTCCATATCCTAGCATATCTTGTACAACATTGGGTAATTAAGAATGGTACTTAAGTGGTTTAGCAAGAAACCATGTGTAGCTAACCAAAAAAACCTCTAAACCACCTCATAAGGCACGAAATTGGTTAAGGATAGAACTAGGAAAGCTAACTAGTTATTAAGCCTATAAATACCCACATACATTTGACACTTAACACTCTTGAAACTCCTAAACACTCTCTCTAGCAAAAACCATTCTCATTTCCTCTCTATTGTTTCGGGTTAAGTAATAACCGAACCCATACGCACCCACATCCAATTCTAAGGATACAAGGTACATTAAATCTTCATACAAGGGCTTAGGAGGGATACACGAGCCAAGGTTGGGTTGTATTCTAAGCTTTGGAGCTTCGGGTTACTACACGATTGGGTATAACACATTTGAGTTACCTTCCTAACTCGAACCAAGCTCTAGGACCATTGTAAGTCTCGAACTAAGCATTTCATGTCACATTCTATTCGTATTTCCTTCCTAACTAGTTAAATAGGTCTCGTAAATTTGTGTTGGACAATGTACGTGAGCATGAACATGCATGGTTTGACCCATGCATGGTTCACGCACATATATTACGTGTATAAGATCTTGTGTGGTGCTAACATGAATAAAACTTGTTTAGAAATCGAGTTAAGCCTTTAACGTATCATTTAAATTGCAAGAATGGAAAATAACTTGAAAACTATCACGTAAACACGAGGTACACGAAAACTATACGTAGACATTTACTAGAAACGTGGTGTCTTGGCTTGGGAACGCGTACACTAGCGATTAGGACGAATGCATGTAATAATCGCGACCATTTCGTAAGCTAAACGAACTTATTTTAATGTCTAGTGAACTTAACAAATGTTAGAAAACATTAAAGAGCTTAATGGACCACATTTGGGTTCGTTAGACCCAACGAGACATTAATGGACCCAACAGGCCCAACAGGCCATGCCCAACAAAGCCACGGCTTATAAATAAGCTCTACGAGCTTATTTAGGAGCCTAACGTGCTTATCAAACTTGCATGGGCCTTAAAATGTCATTAGGAACCTGTTGACCTTAATGGACATTGTTAGGCCCATTAACGAGTCCAACCGCCGAACGAACTTTAAGCCACAATAAGCTTAAACAACTTATTTGTGAGCTTGAACAGCTTAATAAGCTATCTATGAACTTAGAAATGCTAATGGACCTAAGATGGATCAAAGGGAACTCGTGTAAACCTATTCGGGTTCTTGTTGGGCCCAAAAGCCCAATAACGAGCTTATTGGGTTATTGGATAAGCCGAACATTAAAACAGACCTAAAGTTGTATTAAGGATAGAAATTATAGGTTGATCATGTCTTAGAACCTTAACAGACTTTTAAAAGTATTCGGGTTAGAGTTATTAGGCTACGTGCCACAAATTCAAAATAGCTATACGGGCCTTATTTTTTAGCCAAACTGAATCATTAAGCTTAAATGGCCTTAATAAGGGCTTATGTGCTTATTAAACCTTAATTGGACCTTTTAAATGCTTATTAGACCTTAACGGGCCCAATAAGGTCCAATAAGCCAAAATAAGCTCATCCGAGCTTATTTATAAGCTGACCCAGCTTATATGGCTTATTGGAGCTTAATGAAACCTAATGCTACTTGTTAGAACTTAATTGGAGTTAAATTGCAATTTTTACAAGTTAAGGGACTAAAAGTGTCAATTTATAAACTCAAGGGTTAAAACTGTCAAAAAACTATTTTAGGAAGGTCTAGGGACTGTTTTAGACATTCTAAAACTTAAAGGGGCTGTTTTAAACATATAAGGACCAAAAGTATAATTTTGTAAAGTTGGAGGACTAAAAGTGTATATATGGAAACCTAAGGGTTTAAAATGTAAATATTATATATTACATAAACACAAGGGCTGATTGGTAAATATAGAAAACCTAAGGGTGTTTTATGAACCAAAGTAATTTTTATAAACACTTAACGAATCGGACGAGTTATAATATTATTCGGATATTATACGAGTTAAAACACGACTTAATAAATATGAATATTTATTAACAACGCTTATACGTTTCCCAAGAGTCATCACGTAAAGACAAATACAATAAACATGTGCACCACCACACAAGTGATAACAGTATATATAAACTAGCAAGATATTGTAGTTTATACATTAAGTCGTTAGCCTAAACTTGTAGACTAAGACTGGCCGTATTTACTTAGGTATTTGACGGTGTGATTCATTTGCTATACTTGGATATATTTATCATTCAAAGAGGACTACCTACTGAGGTGAGTTCATAGCCCCACGTTTTACATTTATTTAAATGGTTTACATCTTTGGGGTGAGAACATGCTTTGTTTTACAAATTGGACGCAAGTGTACATTTTATACAATGATTACGTGTTTGCCTAAGTAGCGATAACCCACTGAGCCCTTTATCATGAACTGTCAATCACTAGATTGTGAGCGCGAATGTTATAAATAGATCTATTTGGGTGAGTAGCGCTCACTGTGCCGGGTTGCCGGACAACAAACGTATACCATGTCGGATTTGGGATGTTGCGGGTTAGAACATCATTCACGAGCATTTATTGGCAATTTATTGCATTCATACACGTCGAGCTTCAGTGTCATGAGCTTAGGAAAACGTAATTACTTTTTATGATGTTTGCATCTGTTGCTTAATCATACACTTGGAAATCTTGCGGTCCTACTATTGATTTACATAAACCTATGAATTCACCAACTTTATGTTGACGTTTTAAGCATGTTTTCTCAGGTCAATAAGGCACGAGGTGCTCAGATACATTGGGGTCACTCTTTGGAAGAGTCAGTACTAAAGATTTGGGGCGTATTACATTTTGGGAACATTTGTTATAAACCGAAATCTTTACTTACGTTGTCGAACAATTTGAAGCCATGAGCTTATGTAACAAACAAGTATTTTGTTAAATCCAATGTATCTTTTAAACGACACGTTTAGTGGTCGTTCTCATATCTTGTGCTATTGATCTATGAAGTAACGCCCTCGGATATTCAACATTCCGCTGCAACCCAGATTTGGGGGTGTTACAGATTGGTATCAGAGCCAAGGTTATAGAGAACCAGGTCAAAAGTTTTTGTCTGGACTATAACCATTTTCAAACACTATTTTCACAAATGGGATTTGTCGGGCCATCCATCATTACTTGGTTCCATTGCACATATATGCTTACATAATGCACACTATTTTGGCATTAGTGGTTTACTAAGTGCTTACATGATTGATATATGCGTATATAAATTATACTACGTATATTACTATAAGACTCTTATAATTAAAACTTATAGACATAACATGACGAATCTTCTTTTATAAGTTATACTTATATAAAGTTATTTTTGCTTTGCAGCAGTCATGTCTCTGCGTCATCCTGCGGTTATATACTTTGTTTTACACGATTCGGAAGCCAGGCAGAGGTATTTTAGGAGCAATGAGGAGATATCTGATGGAGGTTCTCCACGAGTCATTGTATACGGATACGATGGACTCTCGATACAGCTGGTAGCCCCACTATCACCGGATTATATACCAGGCCCAGAGGATCCATAGACATCGCCAGTTCCTCAGGACGAGATTGAGCGACAAGCCTCTGTGTTCGTACAGGCACTGTAGCCTGATTACAGGCCAGTGCCTGTATACCTGAGTATATCCATTTAGAGGATAACAGTCGTTACCAGCTGAGGAGCAGCCATTACCTCCCATTGATTCACCTACTGCCGAGTCACCCGTGTATATTACTGAGTCGGATCCCGAGGAGGATCCAGAGGAGTATGAGGATGATGAGACAGAGGATGGTCCAATTGACTATCCTATGGACGAGGGAGATGATGGAGATGATGATGACGACGATTCATCTGGGGATGACGTCGATGATGAGGACAAGGATGAAGAGGAGGAGGAAGAGGAACACTTAGCTCCGGCCGACTCTACTATTGTTGTACCTACTGATGAGCCTGTTTCCCCACCTGAGGGAACATAGCCTGTTATACCACCACCCTCCACTGACATTACTATTGGGGCTAGGATTACTGTCCGGCCTCAGGCTTCCATATCCCTTCCACTAGGGACAGAGGTTAAGAGACTTCTAGCCATGACTACTCCATCACCATCACCACCTATCTCACTATCACCACCCTCTGTAGGAGAGCGCCTTGCTAGGTGCACGACCCCACCTGCACATTCATCACCACCACCTGTGCCATCACCATTACTATTATCACCAGGGTGTCCAACCTAAATCCAAACACTCAGGATAGCATCCACTCAGGCCCTTATTGATGCAGTTACTGCCGCATTACCATTACCTCTACTACCACCACTACCACCATCTCTATACATACCATCACCTGTTGACCGTAGGGATGATCTTCCTGAGTCCGAGCTGCCACCTCGCAAGAGGTTGTGTTTGTCTACTCTAGGTTCCAGATATGATATCGGGGAGAGTTCTACTGCCAGACCTACCAGAGGTAGAGGGGTAGATTATGGGTTTGTCAGCACCGTAGATGCTGAAGCGAGACGATAGGGGATTAGTGAGGTTGGGTATGGTATTAGGGATACTTAGGTAGATCTGGCAGAGGCAGTTCCTGAGGTAGCACCTATGACCGTGTGAGAGGTCAATACTAGGGTTACAGAGCTTGTTGAGCTCCATGAGCATGATACACAGGACTTGTGAGCTTTACTAGAGGATGCTCAGGATAGTAGGTCTTGTATATCATAGCGAGTCGATATGGACTCGCAGTAGGTCGACTTACTTATGGGGGATAAGATGACTCTCCAGGAGACAGTATGGATTATAGAGGAGGAGGCCTATGCTTCCCGAGAGGCTTGGGCTCACTCGATAGGATTGAGTCAGGCGACCCATCAGGAGCTTCAGACCCATCGTGATCATGTGTATGCACACGAGACCCATATCCAGGCACATCAAGCACAGCTACAGCTGTAGGGTACTCTCATTCAGACACAACACCAGGTATATGAGACTCGTTTTCAGATGCAGCAGGCTGAGATGGCAACGCTACGAGAGTCTGACCATAGGCGCCAGGCACAGATGGCAGAGACTCTCCGAGTGATGAGAGACATGAGACGAGAGATGAGTGACATGCAGGCCGAGTTGCTAGCACATCGAGAGTAGCAGAGGAGAGCTAGACAGCCAGGACCAGATGCTAGGATTCCAGATCACCAGGATGCTTCTGGGGAGGCTGACAGTCACATCTAGCGGTTCATGTTATTTTATCTTACTAGGCCATTGTACATGCATGTTAAGTATTAGGGGTTTTCCCCGCTAGCATAGCCTTAGATCTTTTGTATTGTATTTTGTGTACCAACAACTATTTCATGTAAAATTTTCTAAGTTATAAATGAAATAGATTGTGTTTATGTTATATCTCTCTCTCTTGTGTTGATGTTTCACCTATACATTATTATATTCTGTCATGATTATAACCTCACGTTTTATCTTTTGTGATCTAGACAAATCATGGCACCTACGACCAGACGAGGACATAACACCCCTGCTAGCAACACCAACCCAAACAACATGACTCCATAATCCGTCCAAGCTATGATTGATCAAGCTCTTCAGCGAAACTCCACCAATGGAGACGCAAGCCATAGTTTGCACGGGGATAACCGAAGGAATATGTAAACTGCACGCCCTTGTTACTACGCTGATTTCATGAAATGTCAACCTTTGAACTTCAAAGGAACTGAAGGTGTGGTCGGTTTAACTCGGTGGATTGAAAAGATGGAGTCAGTTTTCAATATCAATGGTTGTGCGATTGAGAACTAGGTAAAGTTTGCCACCTACACTTTGTTAGGTGCTGCGTTGACTTGGTGGAATAGTCAGATAAGAACCTTAGGTCCTAAGGCATATGCAATGACTTGGGAAGGACTCAAAAAGAAAATGACGGACAAGTATTGTACACCGGGTGAGATCCAGAAACTAGAAATTGAGTTGTGGAACCTAAAGGTCAAAGGGAACGATGTTCCAGCATACACTGAACGTTTCCAAGAGCTAACCCTGATATGTACCAAGTTTTGTGCTAATGAAACTGAGAAGATCAACAAGTACATCCAAGGACTTCCTGATAACATCTATGGGAATGTGAAGTCTTCCAAGCCCAAGACGTTGGATGAGACGATTGAGTTGGCCAACAACTTGATGGATTAGAAACTCCGTACCTATGCGGAAAAGTCTGATAACAAAAGGAAGGCAGAAGATTCATCCAGAAACAACCATGGTCATCAACAACAACCCTTCAAAAAGCAGAATGTCGCCAAGGTCTACAACATGGGAACTGGTGAGAAGAAACCCTATGGGGGAAATTTGCCCAAGTGCACCAAGTGCCACTTCCACCACAATGGCCCGTGTACTCAGAAGTGCCACAAGTGCAACAAGGTAGGGCACCTTGCCCGAGACTGCAGGAGTTCTGGCAACACAAATGTTGCAAATACTCAGAAGGGCAATGGGGGCAAATCCCAAGGGGAATGGTTGTTTTGAATGTGGAGCTCCAGGACATTTCAAGAGAGATTGTCCAAAGTTAAAGAATAAGGATGGAGGAAATGCGAATGCACAAAGCTGCGTGTATGCAGTTGGGAATGCATAGAAGAGAGGGAATGCATCGGGAAACCCGAACTCCCAAGTCGTAGGGTAGTTTCCTCTTAAAAACAACCACTATGTATCTATATTATTCGACACTTGTTCCGATATGGAGTTTTATTATTCCACTGCATTTAGTTCCTGTTTAACATCGCCCCCCCAAACTCATTAGAAAATAATTTGATGTCGAATTAGTGAATGGGAAAATACGGCGGGATTGGAAACCCCCCCCCAACCCCATTTATACGCGGGTGTACTTTAAATTTCTTAGACCATCATTCAACATAGATCTATGGCCGTTTAGAAACCGGGTAGTTTCGTCGTTATATCAGCATGGGTGGTAAGAAATTACAGTTATTCAGTTCAGTTATACAGGTTTAAAGTAGTTCTTTATACTTTTAATTTCACATATATCAGAAGTATCCATTTTACCTACGCCCGTTATCGTATGTGACGAGAAACTGTTCAAATTCTATGGAAGAAACTGTGATTTTTCATTGGTGACGGAAAGTAATACCGAGAGAGAATCTCGCTTGACCCTTATCTCATGTTAACGTAAGAGTACATGGCGAAAGGAATTGCCAGATCTTTTTGGCACAGGATATACCGCAGAAGGGAGGGACAAGTTGGAAGGAAATAAACTTAAGGACGTACCAATCCTCCGAGATTTTCCTGACGTGTTTCCCGAGGACTTGCCGGGTCTTCCTCCGGTTCGACCAGTGGAATTCCATATCGACTTAATTCCAGGAGCCGTGGCCGTAGCTCGAGCACCATATCGATTGGCTCTATCCGAAATGAAAGAATTGTCAGAACAACTGCACGAACTTTCCGACAAGGGCTTCATAAGACCTAGTTCCTCACCTTGGGGAGCCCCGGTCTTGTTCGTCAAAAAGAAGGATGGGTCATTCAGGATGTGCATTGACTACCGTGAGTTAAATAAGCTAACAGTGAAGAATCGTTATCTACTCCCTAGGATCGACGATTTATTTGATCAACTCCAAGGATCCAGTATTTATTCGAAGATAGATCTGAGATCGGGTTATCACCAGCTTAGAGTACGAGAGCAAGACATTCCAAAGACAGCATTCCGAACTCGGTATGGACATTACGAGTTTCAGGTCATGCCATTCGGACTGAAAAACGATCCTGCGGTATTCATGGACCTTATGAACCGAGTGTGCAAGCCTTACTTGGATAAGTTTGTAATTGTATTCATTGATGACATACTTATTTATTCAAGGGACGAGAAGGAGCACGAAGAACACCTTAAGGCAATTTTGGAATTGCTTAAGGAAGAGAAGTTGTATGCCAAGTTTTCCAAGTGTGAATTTTGGATTCTGAAGGTACAATTTCTCGGTCATGTCATTGATAGCAGAGGCATACATGTGGATCCAGCCAAGATAAAATCTATCAAAGATTGGGCGTCTCCTAAGATACCGACGGAGATCCACCAATTTTTAGGTCTTGCTGGGTACTACCAAAGATTCATCAAGGGATTCTCAAAGATTGCTAAATAAATGACAAAGCTCACTCAGAAAGGAGTCAAGTTTGACTGGGGTGAAAAGGAATAAAACTCCTTTTAGTTAATAAAGCAGAAGTTGTGCAGTGCGCCAATTCTGGCTTTATCTGAAGGGAGCGAAGACTTTGTAGTCTACTGTGATGCATCACACAAGGGTTTAGGAGCTGTATTGATGCAGAGAGAGAAGGTGATTGCCTATGCTTCTCGAGACACCTAAAGTGTCACGAGAAGAACTACAACATCAGGATTTAAGAACTTGGATTTGGTGGTTTTTGCTATCTAAGATATGGAGAACACTATTCTTTAATCGGAACCAGATGCACCGTGTTCACCGACCATAAAAGTTTGCAACACATTCTCGATCAAAAGGAGCTTAACATGAGGCAACGCCATTGGCTTGAATTGCTAAGTGACTACGATTGTGACATTCGTTATCATCCAGGGAAGGCAAACGTAGTGGCTGAAGCATTAAGCCGTAAGGAACGGATTGAGCCACTGCGGGTTCAAGCTTTAGTTATGACTATTAGCTTGGATCTTCCCAAACAAATTCTAGAAGCTCAGATCGAAGCCCAGAAACCAAAAAATCTTGTGAATGAAGATGTAGGCGGTATGATCAAAAAGGATATACCCAAGGAAAAGTTGGAACCACGCGCTGATGGAACCCTATGTTTACACGGCAGGAGTTGGTTACCCTGCTATGGAGACTGAGATGTGTTAAATACACATATCTATTTATGCTTAAAATAGCCCAAATAAACCCAAAACTGACCAAAAATGGCAAAAATATGCTTGTATTTGTGTTTTGTATGTGCAGGTACGGATATATCAGAAATCACAAGAAAACCATCAAAAACGGGCAAGCGCGGACACGAGAATGGAAGAGTGAACAAAAGCCGGAAGCAAAACCAGAAAAATCAAGCCTTAGTCAAATCCAGTCAAAATGGTCAAACAATGGTCAACCAAAGTCCAACCATTAAGACAAAAAACCCAAAAAATATTCCCCCAATTTTTCACCCCTCCAAGTTTCATAAATGTTCAAAAATGGTCCCTCACCTCTTATTGGGCCCTAGGAACCTTAATGGGCCTTAAAAAGCCTTAAAAACCATACCCGGATACCAAAGAGCCCAAAAGCCCAAATCATAAGCCCATTTTCCTAGTCCATTTCATTTCATTAAAACCACAAGGACTACTCTTGCCATTTCTGAAAATCCTTTTACACTAAAATTGGACAAAGAATTGAGAGGGACCAAAAATGTCATTACCCCAAACTCTTATAACCGTTTTCACCCAAACTCAGTTAAAAATAAAAAAGGCGCCATTCACTGTTCATCGTCACCTACATTTCACCACACTGTCAAAAACAAAGGGCAAATAGAAATTAAAGGGTGATTTTGGTAATTCAAGAGGTCTTCTACAAAATGGCAGGGATATTATAGTCTAATCAATTGCTTACTTAAGCTCAGTCAAGCAAAGAGGCCACGGAAAGCACAAGTGAAGCCAAGTTTTGTTCTCATTTCACTCTCAGAAGAAGCACACATATGTCACATCACGGATTGCCACGCTGGCAATCCGTGTGTGCACATATGGGATCCAACGGCTTACAACAATTCTTCAATGATTAAAGAATCCAATGGTGATGATTGATTAAGGCTTGGGATCCAAGGCAAGCCTAGAATCTTCAGAAAGCAGCTATAAAAGGGCCACACCTCTCACACACATGGGATCTTTTTCTTATCTAGTTTTTTAGCTTTTAATATAGCTTTTGGATTTTTGCTTATTGTAATTTTCTTTTAAAACTCAGCTGTAATTTTCCGTTTCATAATGTAATCAAAAGTTTCTAGTTAATAAAATTTAGTGTTTGCTTTTGATCTATCTTAACTCTCTTTTATTCATAAGCTCTCAATAAGTAAAACTATTTCTATAAGCCCTCAATAAGCTCTATTCAGCTCTCATGAGTCTCTAAGCTCATGATTGAGCTTAATTGATCTAAATCCTACTTAAACTTCTTAAAATTAGCTTAAAAAACCTATTACCTTACCTATGCAAATAATTGGAAAGCTAAGGAAGTTGGTTGTAATGGAAAACCAAAAGGGACTATTACTCCTAGCTTATTAATAAGCTAGGAGAGCTTGCAGCAAAGCTCTAAGAGCAGTCATAGCCTTGTTTAGCTAGGCAAGTTGTAAGTTTTTCATTTACTTTTCTGTTTTCATTTCTAGTTCAATAATTAGCTTAATAATTGCTCTTAGTTGTAGATCTGCTTAATTGTAGCTTATTTGTGCTTATTTCTCTATAATTGAGCTTATTAGTTACTATTGCTTTTCTGTTTTTGCTTATTAAACTATAAAACTTAGTATATTTGTTTCTGACTTAAAAAACCATAAAAGCCAAAAATATCATTAGCATAGTTTAGATTTTAGATTTCTAGGCTTATTCAGTTGTTTAATCTTGTTAGTTAAGCTTGTTTTAAGTCAATTATTATCTGGTAATAAGATTATGTTAAGTAGATTTCAAATAGCTAGCTTGATTCTGATCTGTCAAATTCATAAGGGGTGTTTGGATTTAGAAAGTTTGACCTCTAAAAGTCAAAGAAGATTGTGCAATTTGGTTGAGATAGTTGTGTTATCATTTTAGGAAAGTAGTAACTCAGTTTTTAGAAGTTAGTTAGGTCCTCTGCATTCCCTTGCAAAGTTTCCCAACTTCTGGCAGTTGAAACACTCCACCTTGGACTTGTCATATCCAGCTGTGTCCACTCCATTGATATGATATTTCACCAGTTTTTTGGTAAAACCTTCTTGTTCTCATGCTCAGCAATGCTAACTGCCACTTCAAATCCATCTCTTCTAAGTTATCTTCATAGATTTGCTCAAGGTCCTCGTGCAAAAGTTGAGACCCGTTTGGTTGATTGGACAAAATGCATAGACAGTGGCATCACTTAAGTTAGCAGTACTAACTTGATTACTAGCAGTGCTAACTTGAGTGCTAGCAGGACTGACTTGAGTGTTAGCAGTACTAACTTCATAAGCAGTATTAACCTTATTAGTACTGCTAGGAGATGACACAAAAGCCATATTTTAAGAACTAGAGCTTGAGCTTGAGCTTGCAGTTCCTTTAACTTCTTGTTCAACAATCTTGAAATTGTTGTAGAGATCATCAAAGCTCATTATGTCTAGATCATGTTTATTCCTCCACACCACAACATGAGTATTCCACTCAGAAGACAGACTTCTCAAAAATTTCGAATTGAGATCTTCTTGTGAAATATTTTCACCCAAGATAGCCAGCTGGCTTAAAATCTTTTGAAGCATGTTAAAAATAGAGTCAAGAGACTCTGTGCTTGGAGCACTAAAGTTCTCATACATTTGTTTCAGAAGAGTCTTCTGAGTCTTCTTTGTGGCTTCATTACCACCAAATCTTGTTTGTATAGCAGCAAACAAAGTTTTAGCATCCTTGTACTGATTAAATGTCATCAGATGTTCATTAGGAAGTGCCATCAGTAATATACTTCTTTCCATCACATCATTCTTCTTTTAAGTCTTTTCATCAGCAGTTACAGGACCTGGTATTTGTGAAGTTGAGGTACCATCTGCATTTGTTGTTGTTTGAGCTTCTGGTTTGAATAAGTTTCCATTCTCTATGACATCCTATAGAGCATAGTCTTATACTTGAAAGTATTGCTTAATTCTTAACCTCCACATATCATATTCACCTTGTTTGAGAATTGACAACTTTGCAGTAGTAGTGGTTTGAGCAGTTTCTAGATCCATCTCTTCTTTGTGAGTAAAGAGTTCTTCTTATAAGTTTCTTCTAGATCAAAGTTTCAGAACACAAGCTCTAATACCACTTGTTGATCCCAATTCAAGATCTATTCCTTAGCTTGTAAAGGTTAAGTCACTTTGGATAAATCCAAAACAATTTTAGTAGAAACTTTGTGAATACTAAAGAGTATGTGAAATCTACTCTTTAATACTTAGAAGAATGTTAATGAAACAGTAAAGTGTATGAGCAATGGTATAACTGAAAAGCTTTAATATTATTATCAAATAATACGAGTACTCTATGTAGTATTAGGGTTTACAACCTTGAAGCTATATATCAAAACTCTATAAATGTGTATAAAACACCATAACCTAGGATCTCCTTTTATACACCAAGGAGTTCTTTACAAGATAACTACAAATCTTCTAAATATTTATCTTATACGAATCTTTTACATATCTTTCTAACTAAATAGAATATACACTGAATAAGTCAATACATATCACTTCACACGTCTTTATCCCTTCAGCAGTCTTAAGTCTTCATGCAGCAGTCTTAACTTCTTCAGCAGTGTTAAGTTAGTATTGGCAGTACTAACTTTCTTCTAGCAGTACTAACTAGTTAATACTAGCAGTTGTAATTTGAGCAGTACAAAGTCTTTGGCTTGGCAGTACTAAGTGTAATGAGTTTAATTCCCAACAGTGTTGGTTGTTCATTTTCTCTCACACACTTAATCTAAGATTCTCTTCTTTGTTTCTCTCTCTAGGTGTTCATCCAACCACCTCTTTCTCTCTCTAAAACTCTAAACGAATTCCATACTATATGTGTTCAGATATTCTACAATAATTACACGAAGAAACAACCTTTTCTAATGTTTTTCCGTCATCATCCACCAAAGTAACTTTTCTATCAATAATCAATTTTAGTAGAAACTTTGTGAATACTAAAGAGTATGTGAAATCTACTCTTTAATACTTAGAAGAATGTTAATGAAACAGTAAAGTGTATGAGCAATGGTATAACTGAAAAGCTCTAATATTATTATCAAATAATACGAGTACTCTATGTAGTATTAGGGTTTACAACCTTGAAGCTATATATCAAAACTCTATAAATGTGTATAAAACACCATAACCTAGGATCTCCTTTTATACACCAAGGAGTTCTTTACAAGATAACTACAAATCTTCTATAATTCTAATCTTATATACATATCTTTCTAACTAAATAGAATATACACTGAATAAGTCAATACATATCACTTCACACGTCTTTATCCCTTCAGCAGTCTTAAGTCTTCATGCAGCAGTCTTAACTTCTTCAGCAGTGTTAAGTTAGTATTGGCAGTACTAACTTTCTTCTAGCAGTACTAACTAGTTAATACTAGCAGTTGTAATCTTGAGCAGTACAAAGTCTTTGGCTTGGCAGTACTAAGTGTAATGAGTTTAATTCCCAACAGTGTTGGTTGTTCATTTTCTCTCACACACTTAATCTAAGATTCTCTTCTTTGTTTCTCTCTCTAGGTGTTCATCCAACCACCTCTTTCTCTCTCTAAAACTCTAAACGAATTCCATACTATATGTGTTCAGATATTCTACAATAATTACACGAAGAAACAACCTTTTCCAATGGTTTTCCCTCATCATCCACCAAAGTAACTTTTCTATCAATAATCAATTTTTCAATCTTATCAATTTTCTCAATAATAGGAGTAGTACTAGGACTACTAGACTCGACATTCCAGAACGAAGATCCACTAGAGTTGGTCTCTTGGCTGGCCAAATTTGAAGTTCTACCATTGGTACCCAACTCCACATCCTTTTCAACTGAGGTAAGCACCTCAAAATGGTTTGACTTACTAACCTCATTAGTAGGCTTCACATTTTTTTCTTATTTCCGCTAGTGTTGGCAGTAGGCTTTTTAGAAACAGGTTGATAAACTTGTTTTGTTGGTTTAAATCCTACCTCCTGGCCAACCGAAATACCTTTAGGAGTTTGACTAGTCTTCTTCAAATTCTTCATCTCATCAGTACCTATATTCTTTGGACATTCCTCTTGAACATAGCTAAAAATTTACAACAGGCACACCTAGAAGATTTCCACTCATACTCAACACGAATATTACATGTATAGTATCCCTCCCCATTGATTTTAGGCATAGCCACTATAATATTATCTTTCAACTCCAGATCAGCTCAAAGCTTAATCATAGCTCTAGCATAGCTTGACCTGCCCTATGATTGCATGCACATATCAGATGTATAGGAGTCAAGCATTAGAGGAGTACCTAGTTTAGTAGCAATGGAACTCACGCCATCCTCGCTGAATGTCGTAACATAGACACCATGGAGTTTAACCCAAACTAGAACACTACCAACATCTTATTTTAATAGGTTCACATCCGGATGCCATTTTCTCAAAATAAGCGGATTATTGCGAATAAACCACGGACCATTTTCAAGCATTGCATCCAA
>BQNB010144926.1:0-10472 GCA_026074375.1 Tanacetum coccineum
AACCTTATATACCATTTATAGTGGTTATATCTCGTATCGAATCTCACCGTGTGCTATGTCTTATGCTATAGAACATGACTATCAATCGTTCTGGTATGACCCTGGAGGCAATCGAAGAACTCGTTAATCGATGAGTGGAAGAAGCGTTGGCTGCTTATGAGGCAACCCGTGCTGACAATGCTCTTGAGGCTAAAAATCAAAGCCAAAATGGCAGCGACGGCGATAATGGAAATGGTGGAGATGGAAATGATGGTAATGGAAATGGTGAGAATGGAGATGGCGGAAATGAAAATCCAAATGAGAATAATAGGGATGCTAGGCCTATTGCTCGAGAATGTACCAACCAAGACTTCATGAATTGTCAACCACTCAACTTTAAGGGAACAGAAGGAGTTGTCGGGTTGATAAGGTAGTTTGAGAAGATGGATCTTTTTGGATGTGTATCGATTACCTTGAGCTAAACAAGCTGAATATGAAGAATCGATATCCACTTCCGAGAATCGACGACCTGTTTGATCAGTTACAAAGATTAAGAGTCTACTCTAAGATCGACCTGAGATCTGGTTATCACCAACTCAGAGTTCGAGAGGAAGGCATTCCAAAGACAGCGTTTAGGACACGCTACGGTCACTATGAGTTTCAAGTGATGCCGTATGGACTGACCAACGCACCGGCTGTATTCATGGATCTGATGAATCGGGTGTGCAAACCGTACTTAGATAAATTCGTAATCGTTTTTATTGATGACATCTTGATCTACTCCAAGAGCAAAGAAGAGCACGCAGAACACCTTAAGTTAATTTTGGAATAGCTTAAGAAGGAAGAGTTGTACGCCAAGTTTTCGAAGTGTGAATTTTGGCTATCGAAGGTACAATTTCGTGGTCACGTGATCGATAGTGAAGGCATTTACGTGGACCCGGATAAGATTGAGTCAATCAAAGATTGGGCATGAGATTCTTCAATTTTTAGGTCTTGCTGGCTATTACCGATGATTTATCGAAGGTTTCTAAAAAATAGCCAAACCTATGACGAAGCTGACTCAAAAGAACGTGAAGTTTGATTGGAGTGAAAAGGCAGAAGCTGCATTTCAACTGTTGAAGCAAAAGTTGTGTAGTGCAACGATTTTAGCTTTACCCGAAGGTAGTGAAAACTTCGTGGTTTACTGTGATGCTTCTCGTAAAAGATTAGGCGCAGTTTTGATGCAAAGGGAGAAGGTCATAGCCTACGCGTCACGTCAACTTAAGATTCATGAGAAGAATTACACTACACATGACTTAGAGCTTGGAGCTGTAGTATTTGCTCTCAAAATGTGGAGACATTATTTGTACGACACGAAGTGCATTATGTTCACTGATCATAAGAGTTTGCAACATATTCTAGATCAAAAAGAGTTGAACATGAGATAACGTAGATGGTTGGAGCTATTGAGCGACTACAATTGCGAGATTCGTTATCATTCGGGAAAAGCGAACGTGGTGGCGGATGCCTTAAGCCGAAAGGAACCGAATAAGCCACTACGAGTTTGAGCTTTAGTTTTGACGATTGGTCTGAACCTCCCTGTGCAGATCTTAGAAGCTCAGGTTAAGGCAAGAATGGAGTAAAATTATGGAACAGAAGATCTGTGTGGTATGATTAAGAAACTCGAGCCACGTGCTGATGGAACGTTATGCTTAAATAGGAGAAGTTGGATACCCTGTTTTGGAGACTTAAGAGAGTTGATTATGCACGAGTCGCATAAGTCAAAGTATTCGGTACATCCTGGATCGGAAAAGATGTACCAAGATTTAAAGAAGCTGTATTGGTGGCCGAATATGAAGGCTGTGATTGCTACCTACGTCAGTAAATGTTTGACCTATGACAAAGTCAAGGCCGAATACCAAAAACTATTCGGTTTGTTGGTTCAACCTGTGATCCCGGTATGGAAGTGGGAGAACATTACTATGGATTTCGTTACTAAGTTGCCAAAGATGTTGTTTGGTCAAGATACAATTTGGGTAATTGTAGACCGACTTACAAAGTCTGCTCATTTCTTACCAATAAAGGAAACCGACTCAATGGAGAAGTTGACAAGACAATACTTGAAGGAAGTAGTCTCGAGGCATAGAGTGTCGGTTTTGCTTATTTCTAATCGAGATAGTAAGTTCACATCTCATTTATGGAAATCACTGAACGAAGCCATAGGCACTCAATTGGATATGAGTACGGCTTACCATCTATAGACTGATGGTTAGAGTGAGAGAACCATCCAAACCTTGGAGGACATGCTACGTGCTTGTGTGATTGATTTTGGGAAAGGTTGGGATAGACACCTACCTTTGGTGGAGTTTTCCTACAACAATAGCTATCACACTAGTATCAAAGCTACACCGTTTGAAGCTCTCTACGGCCGAAAATGTCGATCGCCTATTTGTTGGGCTGAGGTTGGAGACGCTCTGCTCACTGGTCTGGAAATTATTCATGAAACAACTAAGAAGATCATTCAGATTAAGAAGCGTATTCAAACTACACGAGATAGACAGGAGAGCTACGCCGACAGGAGATGTAAGCCATTGGAGTTTGAGGTTGGAGATAAGGTCATGTTGAAAGTGTCACCGTGGAAAGGAGTGATACGTTTTGGCAAACGGGGGAAGTTGAACCCTCTCTATATTGGACCTTTCAAGATTCTTAATAAGGTAGGAACGCTTGCATATCGACTTGAACTCCCAGATAAATTAAGCCGAGTTCATAGCACTTTTCATGTTTCAAATTTGAAGAAGTGTTTCGTAGACGAACCACTAGCTATTCCGTTGGATGAGATCCAGATTGATGACAAGCTTAATTTCATCAAAGAACCAGTTAAAAGTATGGACCAAGAAGTTAAACGTCTAAATCAGAGCCGCATTCCAATCATGAAGATTCGTTGGAATTCGAGACGAGGGCCCGAGTTTACTTGGGAGTGCGAAGACCAAATGAAGAAAAAGTACCCTCATCTTTTCGTTAACCCTTCGTCCACGTCTTAAGCTTTGAGGACAAAGCTCCTTTAATGAGGGAAGAATGTCACACCCCGAAAATTTCAGGTTAATATTTTAAACTTTTCCGACAATTATTTTTGACTTTTTTACGTTACGTTTAAATCCGGCAGTTTACCGGGAAGTTAACCCGCGTAAATCTGAAAAACGTCATCGGGCGCGTTCTGACTTTGGATTTTGATTAGTATAGATATTATATGAGTTACTTTATATTTTCTAAGTGTTTCGTAGTTTACGATCACTCCCGGTATTTATTTTTACGCTTTAACGTTTAAATTGCGTTTTTTGCGTTTTAGATCAAACGGAACCCCGAAAACCCACAATCTTTTCGTGTAAACTTTAGTTATCGTCCATCTCATATTCTTAAGTCAAAAATTTCGTTCATCCCTCCCCTTCTACTTAAAATACATGCATACACACTCTAAATTAATTCCCTTGGAATCTTTTCACTTTAATTTGAAACTTATGCATGCATCAGTGGGATAGTGACCTCTTTGTCTAAACCTTCCCATGCACCAACACCTCTCTTACACAGTTTTTCAGCTTCCATTTGAGGACTACAAAGGCACTAACTTGAAATGGATTTAATTAACTAAACTTGGAGCCAAAGCAAAACAATGAACTTTTTCCCCCCTCCTTGGCCTACATCGGACGAACCACAACGACCATGAAGTCCTTGGTTCACTCTTTTTGCTAGTCACCCACTTTTAGTCCCAAAAATATCTTAAACCCTAGAACCTTTCCCTATATAAACACCACTTATAAGAATTTTAGGTCATTCATCACAATTCTAGCCTCAACAAAAACTCACACACCTCTCCCTCTCTTTCTCTTAGGTCACGGCAAGAATAACAACACCAACAACATTCTATAGTTTCGATTTTGTACAAGATCCTGTTAGTCTTATAAAATCCTTTCACAACTAATAAGCAAACTCGAATAAGCCCTTAATAAGCTCAAAGTGAGCCAGCAATAAGAAGAAAAGAAAAGAAGAAAAAGGAAACTTGGAATCTTAGATTAGAGAGATAAATGGTGGATTACAAGTGTGACAAATGCAACCAACACCCTCTCCAACTATGAAGAGGGTTTCATTTATACCCTTGACCTATAAGTGGCATGTGGGCTTTTCTACTTGGGCCGGGCTTGGCTAAACTTGGGCTTTGAGCCCGAAACATGGACAATATTAGATTACAATCCAAGCCCGTTGAACCCGACTAGCCTATTACAATACAAGACCTAGTTTGACTTTATAAGACGGATAACATTTTTGTTTGACTTAATATATTTAAGGCTAACAATCTCCCCCAATGTTGAGGTCTCTTTCTTCAAATTCCTCCGTACCACCGATGACATTCTTGTAGGAGTTTGCTTTGTTTTATCATTGTCTCCCCTGACGTTGAAGATATGAATTTTGACGTTTATGCTTTGCCTTGTTTTTGGTCTTGTCTTGTTTGTAATGGCTTTGTTCATTCATGCTTTGTGATCTTGATCTTGAGCCTTTATCTTTTGACTTTGAGTTCTTGAGATCGTTATCTTGCATCATCTCCTTGACTTGAATCATCTTGATTTTGCTTCCTTGATCAACTTGTGCTCTTGACCAACATGCTCATACTTAATACATTCTTGTTTGACATATATGATTATTAGTCTAACAATCTTCCCCGAATAGACTATTCTTTATTTGACTTTGAGGCGCTTTGATGGTGGGGAAGTTTAGAATAAACGATCTTGATGTTGAACGATTGACTTTGAAAGCATGAGTATGAGCATGTGGTTTTGGAATGAGGCTGCAACACCGTCGTCTAAACCTAAAATAAGACAGTTAGCAATAAAAGATGAATATGGCTTTGTCATTCATCTTGAGTTCGGTTGCATTAACCTCTGGTTTCCCGTTTTATAGTATAAATACTATACATGTGATCAGGTAGATTCAAAGAATCTCCTTGACAGGGTTTCCAGCTCAAAGCATAGGATCTTTCTTCTAACACTCGTTGTATTAGTTTCACCATGCTTGCTAGTTCTCATTAGGAACGTCTCAAAGCAGACACCACAGTAAGAGTGGAAGCAATTGTTACTATCTTTCTGATTTAGTAGTCAGTTCATTTATAGAACCACAATTAATATTAGTTTATCACATAGCTCGATTTATATTAATTCTTTCAAAGTCACCTACCAAGAGCTTGTTTGTTCGTTGGTCAAGCAGGTTTTCCATCTTTTCACTGTGAATACTTTGAGTATCATCGTTGTTATGGCAAGATCTCAAGGATAGTGCGTAGGACTCTATTGTTACCACTTGTGAAATTTATGTTGTTCAAGCAAGTGTATTGTAAACATTGTGTTCCTAATGAGGATTTATTAATTTTGAATTTCTTTTGGCTCTAGACTCGATATTTGTGGCACTTTTAGTTTTAGTAATCGGACGGCTAGAGCAGACATGCCACCTTTTCAATATTAACCAACTCGGAGTGAGATGTTATAGATTTCGTTATGTATCTCCGTGACAAATGAGACAAGTTTCTTTTAAGGAGAAAACCCGAATGGTAGGAAGGGTTGATGGCATTGCATTCCTGGGTCTCATGACGACTTTCTCAAATATCAACAATCATCCATTGTGATTTTGATAGATTATGTATGACCCGGTTTTGCATAAGTTATTTGGAGGGTTCTTTCTTTTTCCCTTTATCCTTACATTTCTCTTTTCATTCTTCTACCCCTTCAATGCTTACCAAAGAGTCCATTGCTACACCTTTGTTGTGATTGTTCAGTGTTAGCTCAATTCTTTGTCTGCATTTTCCCATTTTTACACATTTTCTCATCATAACTAAGGACTGCTTTTTCTAAACTATGGAGTGTCCTTGGGTAGATCCCTACCGGTATCTGGGTTGGATCGTAGGATAATACCTAACCTAAACCACCTTAATGACTTCCAGGAATCATCGTTGAAATTAATAGGTTGTTAGTTATAGAGATCGAACCCATTAAAAACCATTTTCTGACATTGTTATTTTCAAATACTCCCCTACAATGTGCTACCGTGATTCAAAATTGTTTAGTACATTGAAGGGAAAGAGTTTCTCTTTTGAATCTCAAAGATCACATTATTCTATATCATATTTTTAATCACATTTTCTCCCCTTATTTTAAATATTATAAACATTAGGTATTTGAAATACCAACTGTATTAAAATTTTTCAACATGAAAAATTCCCCCCATGGAGGGAAAAATTATACTCTAGATATTGCATGAATTTATTTTTCGGATTGCTCCCTTCATACTTGTAATATATGGGATACAATATATATTAATAACTTGACATTTGGAATGAAAAAAATTGATATGACACACAAAATAATTGAAGACGGAGTGTAGATGCTTAGTAGAACAAATGTTCTATTAATAATTGAACATTAGAAGTTTCCACATTTTAATTTCACAAAATATGTTTGGATACATAAAATTAACATTTGATATGTACCCAACACATTAAAAGCTTTGTTTTTTAAAATGCCCCCCTCGAAATTGATTCATAAATGAATTCTACGTAATACAATTCTTGAAATTTATTCAGAGGGACGGGAGTGTTGAATACACTATTTTAAAAATACCACTTTTTATGGAAAAATTCCAAAATTTAATATTGTAAGACTAATTTGACATTGAATGCAATATATTCATTATGAATTGTTGTTTCTAACGATTTTACAAACTTGATAGAAGACTTCTCTTTATTTTAGAGTAGAGCTCACTGAAGTCGTACACTCCCTATTACATCCAAGATCCTAGTTATGACTGAATGTCTACATATGTCATTAAGAAAAAATTAGAAATGATTGTTTTGGAAAGCATTTGGATACTCTTGCTCGAATTATTTACACGCTCGTGTCGATGTTAATCAACATTTATTAGGTAGTAAAATGTATCCCGTGTCAATGTTAATCAACATTTCTAGGTACATAAATGTTATCGATTCCAAAAGACATGCCGAGAAGATTATTTTTGGTATTTTTGAAATTTTTTGATTTTATATTTTGTTTTTCTAGATTTTATATTTTTCTCTTTCTTTTTGTTGGTTTTATATTTTTGTATTTTTCTTTTTCATAGATATTTACAAGTTCGATGTTTGATAAATCAAGCAGATTCGTTTGTCAGAACCTCCAATTCTTCTGGAATCAAACATCTCATACCAAGTCGTCTGACGAGATACTTAAACCTATCTTCGGGTAAGGCTTTAGTAAACAGGTCAGCTAACTGGTATTCAGTTTCGATAAAGAATAATTTAACAATACCTTTTTCAACCTGTTCCTTTATGAAATGATATCTGACATTGATGTGCTTGGTGCGGGAATGCTAGACTGGATTGCATGAGATGGCTATGGTTGCCTTTGAGTCACAATACATAGGTCTTATATCAAAGTGAAAGCCATAATCTGTGAGCTGAGTTCTTAACCATAGAACTTGAGTGCAACACGCAGATAAAGACACATACTCGGCTTCTGCTGAAGACATGGAAGTGCAGTCCTGCTTCTTGGATGACCAACTGACTAACTTATCACCACCTAGAAATTGTATGCCACCAGATGTGCTTTTACATGAATCGAAACAGCCAGCGTGATCCGAATTTGAAAAAGCAGTTAGTTCGAAATCGGTGTCCTTCGGATACCAGAGTCCTATGTTAATGGTATCTTTAAGGTACCGAAAGATCTACTTAACCGTAGTGAGTTGTTTCTCAGTCGGTTTCGCTTGATAGCGACCACAATAACATGTTGCATGTACAATATCTGGTCTACTTGTTGTTAAGTACATGAGTGCTCCGACCATACTACAATATTTCGTTTGGTTAACGTTTATGAGTTCATACCGTCTTTTGCAAGTGTGTGATTAGCCGTCTTTGTGTAATGTTTGTTTGAAATTGCTATTAGATTGAATAGGTTAGGTCTTTTGGGTCTGTCCAAAGGCTGATTCAGTTTAGATAGCATTCTATGCTTCTGTTTGTTCAAGTAATATAAAGTTGAAAAATAATTTGAAAGTACATTGGTCATATCGGTAATAAAAAGTAAATGGTTCATTGTGGTAAGTTTCAGAAAGTAGGTTGGTATTCTATGGCTTTTACCCTTGTTTAAGATACAAAGATTCTAGTTCATAACCAATGTTCCCCAAAATGTAATGCAACCAAATCTTTAGCATGAGACATCCAAAATATATAACACCAATGTATCCCCTGCACCTCGTGCCTTATTGACCTCCTGAAAAACATTACATTAAAACGTCAACAATGATGTTGGTGAATTCATAGGTTTGTAAAATGTATAAGTGTAGGACCACAAGATTTCCCCCGTGATAATACATCAAATGCAAACATCATAAAAATGTCATTACGTTTCCCTATGCTCGTGATACCGAAGCTCGACATATACGAATTGCAATATAAAATTGCTTACATTGCCCTTGATGATGTTCAACCTGGAACATCCCAAATCTGACATGGTATACGTTTGATCCCGGTGATAGCTAATCACCCGATAGAGACGTCACCCCCAAATAGATCTATTTAAAACATTCGCGCTTACAATCCAGTAATTAACCAGCTCATGATAATGGGCTCAATGAGTATTGTTACCTAGGCAAACACGTAATCATAATATAAAAATATCCACTTGCGTCCAATTGTAAAAACATGCATATGTTTCTCACCCCAAAACTTATAAATCATTGTAATTGTAAAATATAGGGCTATGAACTCACCTCGAGTGAATGAATCGATAATGTAAATCACAAACAGAAAATGCGCCACTAAAACGCCCGAATGTAACCTAATTAATTATAGGTCGTATGAGTACTAAGCACCTTGAATAACTAATACCGTATATAATTCTATATAGCTACATCACCATCTAATCGTATTTGTGAAATAATGATTAAATCGCATTTGATAAATAAATAACATGTATTTGAACTCGTATAATCGCATAACTAGTTCAATCGTCTTTGTAAAATAATATTTATAAAGTTTAAAACAAGTATAGTTGTTAGCCTTAATTATATTAAGTCAAACAAGAATGTTATCGGTCTTAGAAAGTCAAACTAGGTCTTGTATTGTAATAGGCTAGTCAGGTTCAACGGGCTTGGATTGTAATCTAATATTGTCCGTGTTTCGGGCTCAAAGCCCAAGTTAAACCAAGCCCGGCCTGTTTAGAAAGCCCAAGTGCCAAGCTAGCAAGGCATGGGTATAAATATCCCTTCACCATACTTGATGAATGGTGTTGGTTACATTTCTATCACTTGTAATCCACCAATTCTCTAATCTAATATTCCTCTCTTGTTTCTCTCTCTACTTTCTCTCTCTAAGTTTTCTTCTTATTTTCTAGCATATTGGTAAAGATTATTGTTGTGTAATGGATTAAACTAGTGGGATAACATGTGGTATCACTCGCCAAGGGGTGTTTAGTGTTTGTTTTGTGTGAAATTCGTGGGTTTAGTTGGTTGTTTTTCTTTGGTTCGAAAAAAGCAAGAAAAAAAATCAAACTTTGATCTTTGTTTCGTGGTTAAAAGTGTTAAAGACTTGTACTTTCGGGCTTAGATCAATTCCTTGCATCATTACTAGGTGGTTTTAACATCATTTCGCAGCTTACAAGTAAGTTTGAAGATTTTTTCGTGGCTGCGTTTTGCCTATCTGAAGGGGTGTTCTTGCTTGCGTTTTGCTTCAACATTGCGTTTTGCTTCAACATTGCGTTTTGCTGCTTGCGTTTTGCTTAGAGATCATTGTGTTTTGCCTCAGATTGCGATTTGCTCTTGCGTTTTGCCTCGTTGAAGACCTTTTGAATAGCAAATCTCAACGTTATGCTGCAAAAATTTCAAAAAATGTTGCGTTTTGTCTAGTGCATTGCGTTTTGCTTCTTACGGTTTGTCTAAAGGTTGCGTTTTGCTCAAAGACTCGTTGCGTTTTGCCAAGGCTTTGCGTTTTGTCTCGGAAGCTTGATTGCGTTTTGCAACTGCGTTTTGAAGAACACTATTGCGTTTTGACTAAACGTTACTCTGCCCAATTTTTTAGAAAATTGCGTTTTGTGTCGAAAAACAAACTGCGTTTTGTGTAAAACCACAGTTGCGTTTTGTCATACATTTGTTGCGTTTTGGGTGATAAGGGAGATTGCGTTTTGTCTCGTAACACTTGCGATTTGTGTAGACATTGCGTTTTGCTGAATTGTGTTTTGTCTAATTACCTTGAACTGCGTTTTGTCCGACCTGCTAATTGCGTTTTGCCTCTCAGTGCTCATTGCGTTTTGTATAAGCATTTTGGACAAATCTCAAGGACAAACCTCAAGGACATATAATCTTCACCTGGACTTAACATACAACTAATCAATCAACAATCAACTTAATCATACTTGAAATGTCATTTAATTATTCATTCACGGTTTCTTCTTGATTTAGTAAAATCCCGCGAAAGATACGATTCTTTTCTCGGT
>BQNB010144927.1:0-16789 GCA_026074375.1 Tanacetum coccineum
AAGCTAGGGTTTCTTTAGGTCTACAACTTGACGGTTGATCCAAACGCTGTCTCCATGATTCAGACGGCATCCCACTTGAGTCTAGGCGCAATCAGGATTGTTCAAACGGCGTCTCCAGAGTTTGGTCTTGAATCTTTTATCAATCTTCACACCCGTTAGATACCATGTCTGCATTCTTCCTAAATTAAGTCTAAATCACATGTATTTCCACCAAATGTCTTCCAAATGCTAAAAATGCAAAAAGAAACTATTAAGCATATATTTAAGACATTTTTGCATGATTATAAGGGTAAAATGACCCTAAAAAAGTATATAAAATTACACCTCATAAGTAGGACGGACAATTCCTCCTCCAGTGACAACCTCCTTATAGTGATGGCAGATAAAGTTCTTTGCTGGATTATCTCTCTTAGGTGGCGGTGAGATCTTGGTCTTGGGAGCATAAGCAAGCTTATTCTTTCCTTTGGCCTTACCCTTTTTCCCTTGCGGTTTCTTCTTGTCCTTATGGATCTTACCTTCCCGTATAGCTAACACAACGGGAGTTTCAGCCTTCTTTGGAATACCTTTCTCATGGAGTTTTAGTATAGCATGTAACTCAACTAGCGTCTTCCCCCATGCTATGCATATTATAGTTCTAAACAAACTGATCATAGTCCTTGTTGAGAGAATTCAAAATAAGACTCACATCAAGTTATTTTGGCATTGCATAGTCAAGGCATTCCAAAGTGTCCAGGTAGCTCTTCATCTTCAAGAGATAGGAGCTTACTGACTGACCATCCTCCTGTTTGCAAGCGTGGAATACTTTGATTGTTTCAAACAGTTCCTGTTTAGCCTGCTCTTCGAACATAGTTTTCAGTTCTTTCATCATGTCAAATGCAATGTATTTTTCTAAAGTCCTCTGTAGGTCTGGAGACATACTAGATAGTATAAGACATGCAACCTCTTGTTCAAGATTAACAGACTCATAGTACTTGTCAATAGTGTCAGGGTCAATTGATTCAGAATCAGGAGCGTGTCCAATAGGCTGTTCCACAAACTTCATCTTTTTCTCATACCTGAGAACAATCCTAAGATTGCGATACTAGTTTGTGAAATTCGAGCCAGTAAGTTTCTCCGGAAGGAGAATCGACTTGATAGTCGTATTGTTTGTGTTTTGGGCAGCATCAACCATCTACAAAACAATCAAAAGTTCAAAAAATATTAGTATTTTTGATAATTATATCTTATAAAATTAACTACCCATGTTTATTTCAAAATACATAATTAATTTTAGTAAGAGTCTAAGATCCAACTTGACGTTGTACCATTAATACAGTTGATCTACTAGAAATGGTATAACTCAAAAGGTAATCAATGGGTGATAATTGCTAACATGTGCAACTCTTAGCCATTATGGGGTACAAGGCAATATAATCCAGAATTATAATGTCAAGTAGCATGTTTCACCCCATTTTGTGCCTCGGGTTGAAGGTCTGACCAACCATACTCGATATAAGTCGTCTAATTCAAAATTTGTATTTTTACACTCTCGGGTCTGACTATACGATTGTTATATTACCTTTGTTTTGCAATTCACCTAAGAGTGTCTTAGAGTAAAAAAACAAACTTAAGTGATTCCATACTTGGATGGCAACTGACTTAATTTAAAGGGTATAAATTGATAAAAATAGTGTTATCAAAATTTGTGTATAAGAAAGCATGCATACAACCTTATGACACTAGTTAATTTTAAAACCTTTCCATTTTTGTTTGTTTTAAAATCTTTCTATAAATCCCTCAATTTTATAAATTTTCATGCCATTTATAAAATTAGGTTTGCCATTTATTTACAATATTTTTAAGTATAAGAGATCTTACTACGGATAAGGTTAATTCCTCATGGAAAATAATCAAACTCTAGTAACGATTAACGACATACTTAAATTACTGTTAAAAGCGTATATGTAAATTTTGTGTATTCTTGCATGTTTCGTCGCGGGTTCCCTTGCGGAAACCACTAAACCCCTGCGTTATAGAATGTTTGCAAGAAAATTACAAAATGTACGTATATAGTCCATGATATTGCAAAGTGTATGTATCAATATACATACAATAAACATCATGTACTTTTAGTCCATATTAATTTTTGAAAATCGTTTTTGCATAATTATAAAACGCCACAAATATAAAACATGCAAAACTTATTAAGCAAAATTAATCATATTAAAATGGAATCAGTTACACAATTAATTAGATAAAGGGTCTTCCATAACATTGTAATTAAATAATTCACATAACAAATTCTCATGCATATATATATTTAAGCTTAATAAACCATGGGTTACATGCATGTAATCCATGGTTGACAATTAATAACAGTATAAATAAGCGACAAATATTTATAGCAAATCTAAAACGCAAATAAAACAAATAAGCATTTTAGAAAATCATGTAAAATATATCCCTATATATTATTACCTTATTTATGTGACCAATATTAAGCAAGTTTATTTCTCCATCCTAAAATATATTTTCACATAAAAGGAAACAGTTACACACACATATATATATGCGCTGGATTTTACATATAATTTACTTTTTTATGTAATTACTATGCTATATAACCTGGCTCTGATACAACTGTTGAAAATCGTTATCTAAATAACCTAATATTACAAGAATATTAAACGAGCTACACAGCGGATGTAATTCATATAGCATAAATAATTAACACATAAAAACATAAATAAGAAATCTTTATATGATAGCAATCACTGCTAAGTTGATACGAACGCAAGCTTTCTTTGTGTACACGCACGTGTGTAATAAAACGTGCTTACCGAAAAAACTACTCCAGTTCTAAAGTAAGTAACTCCATGCGGTTTATTCTCTACACGTGTTCATAGCAGTATCACCCGAATGCTAGTTCTTGACTAACAAATATGTAAACACCAAGAAAACAAAACCAGAAAAAAAACCTTTGGGGTTGTTTCTGCGATCTAACCAAGAGAAGTGAGGGACAAGGGATGAGAATAATGAGCTCTAGGATCCTCCTTATATAGGGATGAATTTAGGGTTTACCTAAAATACATTCCTTGTAGGAAAAGATAGCTCCAAGCCCAATCCAACCCCTCTTGGGTCCTTAGGCCGATTGAACAAAATCTCCCACCTCCTTGGGGTTGACTTTTTGACTTTTCTAATTATTCATAGGTAGGTTACTCTACCTAACGGCAAGTAGGCCTGGTATCATGTTAAGTGTCTGTCTTTGTATACGCTTCCAATAAGATCCCAAAACCCTCATCTTGAAGCGGTTAAGCGTATCTTCCGATACATTAAAGGCACTACGCAGTTAGGATTATGGTATCCTAAGGGGACAGGCATAAAACCATAGTGTATGCCGACTCTGATCATGCGGGAGATTATGTGGACAGAAAGAGCACTAGCAGTATTTATACTATGGACGAAAGCGTCAAAAAGGCATGTCAACTAGAACTATGGACGAAACAAGCTCTTATCGACTATGACATTCGACTCGACGACGTCCTGATCATGTGCGACAATAAAGGCGCGATTGACCTTAGCTAAAACCCGGTACAACACTATCAAACCCACTAAACTTCAAAATCAACCTTTGGAACTAAATGTAAAGATCCAATCATCACTAATAATCATTCCTAACATCATTAAGATCATTAATTGTAACTCAGTTCATCAATTTTCTTCTTAATTTGTATCTAGGGTTCACATTGAACACAAAATCAAAAATTAGGGATTTATAATTTTCTTTTGTTTATGTGCAATTATGACTATAATAACACAATGTATAACTAATATGCTCCCGTAGACATAGGATTTACGTAATTGTGTGTGTTTATCAAAGATTTTCATTCAAACAAAAACCCTAATTTTCTTTCAAAATCACTCACATTAGAAACATCATAAAATTGTTTTAATGCATTGTTAATACGCCCTTAAAACGTTTTTGCATGCATGCATAATGATCTCATGAACAAAATTAGAAATACATAATTCATATGTATTTTTTGATATGTTTGGATAAGCAAAATTGAATTAAGGAGCGTTTGGGTTAACTCATAGGTTTTGTTTTAGAGTCAAGTTGACTGTTACTCCACATTGGTTACATATAGGCACACACTAGGAAAGAGTCCATAATTAACATTACGAGCACATAATAATAATATCTTGAACAATCTTTTGATATAGGTGACAATGCCGTGTAAAACTGTCGAAGATCACAAAAAACAAAAAAGCTACATTCCAATAATTTCACATGAATACACCTCACCTTTAAGAGAAACGCTTATATATTTTGAAAGTCGTTGCATTCATGAGGGTCAGGTAGTTTTTCCAAATTTTGACGATTTGGTCTATGTCGGGTCCATGTTTATTCATATAGATTTTGATTGTCTTCTCAAAATTAATGAGCAAATCGTTCCTTGTTTCATTCTTGAATTCTATAGTCAATACCGAGTCAATTACACTTTAGAGGGTTAAATGTTAATCGAGTTTGTCATCCAAAACCAAATCTTCTCTTACACAATTGAAGAATTTGGTCAAATTCTTGGTATTCCATCTAATGGTGCCTACTATTTTACCCACAAGTGGTCACTTGATGACTTGCGATATAGTGTCCCTACGAGTGGTCCCTATCAAACCGACCCTCCTTGCCCTGATGAAATCAAAAACTATGTTCAAGAGGAACGGGAGGGCCCGGTCACTCGTATTCGTCATGATAAAATCATTAATGTTGAGGAAAACCAAATTCTAACTCGTGAAATTAGGTCAGTAATGAAAACTTTGGTTGAAATAATTCAGGAAAATGTCATCTGTCAGGGGGTAACCGGGATCAAGTCCCCGCGTGTCTTTGTCACATGCTCTATTGTATTGCTACCTCTACACAATCCAATCTTGCTTACTTCATTGCTAAACGAATGAAGTTTGTCACCAAACAAGCTCGGTTAATCCCACCCTATGGTATGTTATTGTAACACCCCCAACTTTGGACTGCGCAGCGGAATTAGCAATCGGGTGTTACTAAATAGCACCATTCACCAAGATAATAGAAAACTACCCAAATAAGACGTTTAACAAACATGTGTTCCATTATTAATCAGAGTAAAATGCGTTTAGGTCCCTATAGAATCGCAACCACAACCATTACAATATTTGAAAAACTATTGTTTCAAAATAAAGACATTGTTTTAGAATAATTTAAGACATTATTTTTGAAAAACAAGGAACACACAAGTAGTCTTTCAACAAATCCATCACATACACGAAACCTCCACGCCATCGTTGCCTTCATCCTTGGTTACCTGGGATAAAACATGTTTAAAATATCAACAACAAAGTTGAGTGAAATTCATAGAGTTTAAAATAATCAATAAGAAATAATCTTTGAACACATAATTAGTTCTCAGGAAAACATTGCAACGAATACAATGTATAACCATCTCTTTTCTTTCACGCAATAAGCTCATGACACCGAACGTTAACAATACATATGCCATTTCATATGTTAATTTCCCCCAAAACAAGGTATTATTGTCATATACCTATTACTTCTAAATACAAAATGTCTGTTTGACAGGGTGTTCACAAGGATTCATACCCCGGACAAGGTTGTCAAACCTAATAGATCTATTTAATGCATTAGCGTTCACCTCACAAGGCGATTAACGGTTCATGAAATAAGGGACTTCGACAATAGCTACTTACGCGGAAATAATCTCATATTTGGGTCCAGCATACCATAAAATCATATGTGTTCGATTTTATAAAACAAACATGTATCCCCCTCGCGGGTTTAAAAATGATCAAAAGATTTAAATGCGAGGCTATGAACTCACCTTAAGCAAAAGATCCAATTCAATCAAATCAACAAGCGCAAATAGCTTCACGTCTTAACCGCGACCTATATAATACATATATAGCGGTATGTGACTAAAAGTATAATAACTCATATAATACATACTTGCATATATATATATAATATATATATATATGATATATATATATATAGATATATATATATGTATTATATATATATATATATATATAATGATAATATAGTACGTATATGCAATCATATACTACAATCTTTAAGTGCGACACAAAATATTTCACTTTGACGCACTTAACAATATTACGACACTTTTCCACAAAGTTTCCATTTTTAGAAGGTTACCGAAAGTAAGGATAATATAATCCGAACTTCATATTTCGTTATCAAATAACTAACATTACGAATCCTTTGCTCATTATAGACTATATTCAAAAGTTTACGCAAGTTTGACTTTCAAAAGTCAAACTTCGTAGTTGACTTTTTACCCCAAAAATAACCAAACCTGACTCGGCCATAAAATGTTTATTATTAAGAGTTACGTGACGATCCATCTAGCGAAACATAGCTATAGGCGAACAGTATCACTTGACATTATCAAAAATAACTTTCAAAAATTTCTTGACTCGCTATGGGTAAGTCAAACTTTCTGGTCAAACTTGGTCAACCCAAAACCTATTAAAACAACATTTTTGACATAATCCGACTATCAAAACATGCTTAGCTATCCTATTTAATCATACCAAAACCATCAAACTTTGGTCAATAACCAAATACACTTTCAATAATTTCCGCACTTGAATCTTATAGCAATAATCATATAACACGCAATATACACAAATTAACCAACACATAAACATAAATAGAAGCTCACAATGCTTATAAGAAAATCAAACTATGGTTTCCCCCTTGCTTTTGAAATCGGACCAACACCAAACCCAAACAAACAAAACCTTTTTCAAAAACCAACTTCACTACAACAACAATCTAACTATTTTGAACACCCCTTTATACACGAAAATTACAAGAACACACCAAAAATCTAACTTCTTTAAATCTTAATGCATGTAGGATTTCAATAGTGAGATTTGTAGCTCTTGAAACAAGGATTAATAATATGTAAATAGATTGTAATGCATGTCGAAGATTTGACCGGAAAGTGGTGGTGTTTGTGGTGGCCGGTTCGAACAAGAGAAAGGGAGGAAGAGAGTGAAAATTTTTGTAAAGTGTTTATAAGTGTGTGTTAGGTTCTATTTATAGAAAACAAGTTTAGCAATTTGTCAATTCTAGTCCCTCTTTCTCACTAGTCCTTCAAGGTTAATACAAAAGTGTTTATTTCGTTAATAAAATCAGCCAAAAGCTCGGGTTACACGACGTTAGTAAATGTTTTAAATCCGTCCCACTAATTTTACTTTTAAACGTTTAATAAAACGTTAAATCACATAAAACACGACCTTTAAACATGGTTTTTACAAAAACTCGAGGAAACGCCATAAAATACAAAAATAACATAATCACGCTCTCGGAGCAACAATATAAATTTTTCTGACTTTCTTAGACGCTAAAAACAAATATAAACTCAATCACGGCTTGAAGTTTTCCTATAAATGGAAATTTTCATCAAACCTTATACAACATAAACGACTATAATTAATTACGTAGCAAAAACAATTATCTTAGCTCGGGATAAACGTTGACCTGAAACTCGAGTTGTTACATTCTCCCCTCCTTTAAGGAGCGCCGTCCCGGTGCTCAGCTCGACTTATCCGCTTTCTTCGCTTCGTCCTTACTTGTAAAGAGATGAGGGTACTTTTTCTTAATCTGATCCTCACGCTCCCAAGTAAATTCTGGACCTCTTTGCGAATTCTAACTAACTTTAACGATAGGTATCCTACTTTGCTTAAGTCGCTTGACCTCTCTATCAACAACTTCCACTGGCTCTTCAATCATATGCAACTTATCATCAAGTTGAATCTAATCCATCGGAACAACAATATCGCCTTCCGCTAAACATTTCTTAAGATTCGAAACATGAAAAGTACTATGAATCCTTTAACTCTTTAGGTAACTCTAACGTATAAGCAACAGGACCAACTCTTGCTAGAATAATAAATGGCCCAATGTAACGTGGACTTAACTTTCCGCGCTTTCCAAAACGCACAGCGCCCTTCCATGGCCGATACCTTGAGCAATACCATATCACCGACTTCAAATTCCAACGGATTAGTTCTCCTATCTGCGTAACTTTTAGGTGACTACGGGCAGTACACACGGTACTTAATCTGGATGATCTTCTCAGTCGGGAATCACGATCAATTCTGGACGGGTAGTTTGGCTGATCCGCCAACCGACACACCACAAATAGGGGGATCTGACATATTCCGTCTAAGCGAGAAGCCGTTATATAGGTGCCTGCCTTAAGCTCGGGCTGTTGAGAGGGGGAGGACGGAGTTGTGGTGTGTATAGGTAGAAGCTCAAAACCAATTGGTAAAAATTGGGGATTTAGTTACAAAGCGTGGGAGCGGGAGGGGTACTAGATAGAAGGGTGGTGGGGGCGGGTGAGGAGGGTACACGAGGCAAGGATCATCTGGTATGAGTTCAAGGTTGTAAGTAAGATCTTGGTTGCTTTTTGAACGATCCGAGGTTTTGGTTGTATAAGGCGGGGGGTCGGATATGAATATGTGAGGGAAAATTAGAGAGTGATGATTAAGGGTAGGGGGGGGGGGGGGGGGGGGGGGGGGGGGGGGGGGGGGGTGGTGGGGGGGGGGGGGAGTGTTTGTTTTTTTTTGAGTGAGATAGGTTATTTATATACTGATCTCAATGCAACTATTCAACTTCCTTCAATGCAGCAAAGTTGACTGAATATCCTTCTCCTCCACTCGGTTTTCTCATTGTAGAAATTGACAAGAAACCCAAATTGTATCATACCCCACGTATCGCGTTCTGGCAGTCGACCTTATAAAATCCATATAATCCGTTCCACTTCCAAACTAGAATCTCGGTTTATGTTGCAGTCAATCCAACATTTCTGATGCTTGGCTTTTAACCTTCGCGACAAGTCAAACATTTTCTTACAATACGTTGGCAAATCAGCCTTTCATATTCGGCCACCAGTACAATAGCTTCAAATCTTGATACATCTTGTCTGACCCCATATGGATAGAATACTTGGACTTATGCGATTCATGCATAACAAAATCCCTCAATCCACCGAATCGCGGAAACCAAACACTATTTCCGAAACAACGTGTTCCATCAGGAAAAAACTCGAATATTTCCTTAATCAATCTCCCCAAATTCTCTGCCCTTAATACAGTTCTTCCTTTTCATACGTTTCCCCCCCCCCCTCTAAGCTTCACGAATCTGCTTTGGTAGATCATTATGAACAATCATCATCAAAGCTCGAACACGCAATGGCTTATTCTTTTCCTTTCGACTTAAGGCGTCAGCCACAACATTCGCTTTTCTAGGATGATACCGAATTTCACAATCATAATCACTCAAAACAACTCAATCCATCTCCTTGTCCGTAAGCTCATTCTCTTCTTGTTCAAAATATATTGTAGGCTCTTGTGATCGGTGAAAACCACACACTTCGTCCCATACAAATAATGTCTCCATAACCTAAGAGCGAAAACAACGGCTCCTAACTCCAAATCGTGAATAGTGTAATTCTCTTCATGGACTTTCAATTGTCGAGAAGCATACACTATCACCTTCTCTCTTTGCATCAACACGACTCCATAACCCTTAAGTGATGCATCCTATACAAACTCAAAATCTTCTGTCCTCTCGTCAATGCTAAGATCGGTGCACTACACAAAATCTGCTTCAATGTCTGAAAAGCTTCCTCTTCTTCTTTCCACACTCGTATTTCTTATCTTTCTGAGTTAACTTAGTCAGCGGCTTAGAAATTAAAGAAAAACCTTCAATAACCTCATAGATCCCAGCCAATCTAAAAATACCTCACCTCCGTTGGCGTCGTTGGTGCAGCCCAATTCTTAATGGCTTCGATCTTGGCATGATTAACATGAACACCACTATGATCAATCACATGACTAAGAAATTGTACCAAATCTATCCAAAAATCACACTTTGAAAACTTGGCGTACAATCCTCACTTTGCCTTAAGCAGCACCAAAATAATCTTTAAAAAATGCCTTCCCACAGGCTCTCTCCTATCCGCCTTCCACTGAAATAAACCAAAATATCATCGATGAACAGCTATGATGAACTTACTCAATAATGGCTTTACATACACGTTCATCAGCTCCATAAACACAGCAGCCTCTAAGTTTAATCCAAAGGAATCAATTTGAACTCAATGTGACCATACCGATTCTAAATGCGGTAATTGGAATGTCCTCTTCTTTAATGCGTAACTGGTGATATCCTAATCGCAGTTCAATCTTAGAATACACGCTAGAACCTTGCAGTTGGTCAAATAAATCGTCGATTCTTAGGAGAGGATAACGATTCTTGACAGTCAACTTGTTCAACTCGCGGTAATCTATACACATTCTAAAGATCACACTATATTCATCTTCACAACAACACCGGTGCTACCCCTTCGTGATCACTCAACGAATAAATCCTAGGGCTCCAAGCACTCTTGAATTGGTACCCGACAAAGCTCTCACATCTCAGACGTTTGCCAATCTATATGGTGCCGTGCAACATGGTGCACCTCCGGGACGGTAGAACAAGTTTGAACTCTACTTGCTCGGAATGGTGGTAGTCTTGGAAACTCCTTAGGAAAGTCATGAATTATAGGCACGTCTCCTAATCATTTCTCCTTTGATTTCTTCTCCGTCACGTGTGCCAAAAATAAATGACAACCTCGCTCGACATACTTACGGGCCTTAATACCAATATATGAGACCTTATAGTCGAGACATCAAAACACCCGTGGTCACCTTTCGACCTATAACATCTTGTTTTTCTTGTATGGTATACGAACAACTTTCTCGCCATAACGGATAGACAAGCATCGTGCTTACAAGCCAATCCATATCGATTAGACTCAAAAGTACCAAGATCAATCGCCATAAGATCGATTAAAATATGGTTCTTAAATTCAAAGTGCAAACCTTTCAAAATTGTGTTCTACTAACGAACCTTCCATCAGCTATCACTACCTCTTAACTAGCTCCTATTTTTAACTAGATCAGAATATGAAGCATGGAATTAAATCTTGTATCCACATAACCCCGATCGAACATCTGAATAAATAAAACAGAAGCATAGCGCTATTGAGCAGAAAACGTACTAGTAACCACAGTCGGACCTTGCGGCTCAACATTCTATGACATAAGCTCGGCCCATGAACTTCCTCTAGTTCCTCGGCTTACTTTCTTTGGGCATCTATGCCTTGTATGACCTTGCTTCACCACAATCAATAACAATTAGAATGGTTGAGCATATGTTGACTGCACTACGTTGGCAAACATTCTTCGCCTTAGTCGCAGTACCCTGGCCTTGTGCCAACATTTCTACACTGTAGCACTTGATCGAACATAGACCAACATGGCAGTATATTACCAACGTTCACAACAAAGGATAACCAGTGATCCAAAAGACCACCTTTCCATCAGGAGACAGTTACAGCATAGCTCACGCGCGTTCCAACAACCCAATTGCTTTTGGTTAATCTACAAAGTTGGTGTGAGTTGCCAAGGTACACTTACTGAGCCTCCTCTCAAACAACCTAATATTCCCACTATGAAAGCATCTCCAACTTTATGCCTTCTTTCCCTCGAAAATTCTTTCATCCTGCCTTTCAATTTCTGGTCCATCACTTGTGAGCCATGCGTACGGCTCGGCTTCGTTCAGGTTAGCAGGATAAGAAGAAGTGACTGCAGTCCCATGAGGTTAATCAGTCAATCCCGGATGTAAGCATCAACCTTCATCACACTTTCTCGGTTCAACATGCCTAACTTGGCACACATCAAAGATAACTCATTGATACCAGTTGAGTAAAAAGCACACCAAACTCAACAAGATAATACTCCCATTACATTGACCTACCTCCAAATTACCACAGTAATCATACTCCATATACGTACTCTATGAAAAGTTTTACATTCTAATTCACTCATTACTCTCGCAAGTCATCACGTATGCATTCCATCTCAGTCACAAGGCATCTTGGTTCACAGCTCCAAAACCATGGTTTCAATCTCTCAGACAGGCAACGAATTCAAAGCAAGGTCATCCTGACTTAAGTGCTTGCACAGCTAGGACAAACTATCTACCACCCTATCGTATCAGCCCTAACCTGCATACTTGACTACATAGATGACTCCACAAACAAAAACACTCCCATTTTCCTTCTGAACACTATTCGTAATCCACTGTAGAAAAAAAAACCAAACAAATTCTTGTACAGGTAATTATAAAAACATAGGATTGTACCTCATACCATAAACCACATCAAACAGCTGCACGCTCAACAAGCAGGTACAGACATACCTGACCCTAACTGGTCCAGATCCTCTAGCATCATTTCCAGCATTCGTATGTCAACTCTGCTTTGCAGTGAAGAGCACCATCAAACACTTTACTTGATCATATCGACGAATAGCGCCTCACCCCCCCTTGAGTCAAAGGTGCAGACTTTGGAGGCATGATTCTGTCACGTCACACAGAAAACAATCTGATAAGCATCATAACATAATATGCTCATACTCATAACATGGTACAATGACAAATCAATCACAACAACAGTCACACAACATCAAGTAGTAATCAAAAGATAGTCATTCATTTTTCATCACAAAAGAGTTAATACATAGTTGCATTGTTTCATGAAATGATACAAATCGTTACAACCAATAGCACTAATTCTACTAACTAGGATTCAGTGAGTGGTTTACAACAATGAAAGATACCACAATTGGAAACTAAACTACTAGAATCACGAGGAATCCTCGCGCTCAGATGATGACTATTCTCATCTTCAACCAGGAACATCGATAGCTTCATTCGGGTCTTATCTACAAACACAAATACCCTATGAATCATCGCGTAATAAACTCATGGACGCGAACTCTATCCAAAGAGATCTCTCATCGACTTGTTTCGTTAGTTTCTGCATATGAAGAATAGTTTTTGCTGAACCGTGCTTCTACCTTCAGTTCCTTCTTCAATTTCTACACTCACTTTTGTATTCAGCACAAATTACCAAGCTTTTTCAACGAGATTTCTTCCATTGCATGCCGTTCCCTTGCTCCACACTAAAATGCACTTCATTACCCAAATTCAAAATCAACTACCCATAATACTCGTCTTTGCTTTTCCTTTCTGCTCGACCATATAATAACTCATATAATACATACTTGCATTTATATACATATTACTATTACGTATATACAATCATATACTACAATCTTCATGTGCGACGCAAAACAATTCCCTTTGACGCACTAACATTATCACAACACTTTTTCACAAAGTTTATATTTTTAGAAAGTTACCGAAAGTAAGGATAAGATAATCCGAACTTCATATTTCATTATCAATTAACTAACATTACGAACCCATTGCTCATTATAGACTATATTCAAAAGTTACGCAAGTTTGACTTTCAAAAGTCAAACTTTGTAGTTGACTTCTACCCCAAAAACAACCAAACATGACTCGGCCGTAAAACGTTCATTATTAAGAGTTACATGACGATCCACCTAGCGAAACATAGCTAGAGGCGAACACTATCACTTAACATTATCAAAAATAACTTTCAAAAATTTCTCGACTCACTACGGGTTAGTCAAACTTTCTGGTCAAGCTTGGTCAACCCAAAACCTTATTAAAACGATATTTTTGACATAACCCGACTATCAAAACATGCTTAGCTATCATATTTAAGCATACTAAAATCATCAAACTTTGGTCAATAACCAAATATATTTTCAATAATTTCTGCACTTGAATCTTATAGCAATAACCATATAACACGCAATATAATCAAATTAATCAAAATAAAAATATAACTAGAAGCTCATGATGCTTATAAGAAAAATCAACTATGGTTCCCCTTGCTTCTTTAAAATCAGACGAACACCAAACCCAAACAAACAAAACCTTTTTCAATCAAACCAATTTCTAATAACAACAATCTAGCAATTAAAAAACACCCCTTTATACACGAAAACTTCAAGAACCAACCAACAATCTAACTTCTTTAAATCTTAATGCATGTAGGATTTTATTAGTTGGATTTGTAGGTATTGAAACAAGGATTAATAATAAATAAATAGATTGTATTGTATGTCGGAGATTTGACGGTGGTGGTGGTGGTTCTCTTTGGCCGGTCGTGGACTAGGGAGGAGGAAGAAGAAAAGAAAATTTTGTAAAGAGTTTATGTGTGTGTATAAGTGTCCTATTTATAGAAAACCACTTTGGCAAATTGGCAATTTAGGTCCCTCCTTCTTATTACTCCTTCAAAGTTAGTACAAAGCATTTATTTCATTAATAAAATTGGCCAAAGACTCGGATCACACCACGTTAGTAAATATTTTAAATCCGTCCCACTAACTTTACTTAAAACGTTTAATAAAACGTTAAACCACGTAAAACACGACCTTTAAACACGGTTTTTACAAAAACTTAGGGAAACGCCGTAAATTACAAAAATAACATAATCACACTCTTGGAGCAACAATATAAATTTTTCTGACTTTCTTAGACGCTAAAAACAAATACAAACTTAATCACGGCTTGAAATCACCCTATAAATGGAAATTTTCATCAAACCTTATATAGCATTAATGACTATAACTAATTACGTAGCAAAAATAATTATCACAGCTTGGGATAAACGTTGACCTGAAACTCGGGTTGTTACATTCTCCCCTCCTTTAGGGAGCACCATCCCGTTGCTCAACTCAACTTATCCGCTCTTCCTCGCTTCGTCCTTACTTGTAAAGAGATGAGGGTACTTTTTCTTAATCTGATCCTTACGTTCCCAAGTAAATTCTGGACCTCTTTGCAAATTCCAACGAACTTTAACGATAGGTATCCGACTTTGCTTAAGTCGCTTAACTTCTCTATCAACAACTTCCACTGGCTCTTCGATCATATGTAACTTGTCATCAAGTTGAATCTCATCCATAGGAACAACAATATCGCCTTCCGTTAAACATTTCATAAAATTCAAAACATGAAAAGTACTATGAACTCCCTTCAATTCTTCAGGTAACTCCAACGTATAAGCTACAGGACCAATTCTAGCTAGAATCTTGAATAGCCCAATGTAACGTGGACTTAACTTTCCGCGCTTTCTAAAACGCACAGCGCCCTTCCATGGAGATACCTTGAGCAATACCATATCACCGACTTCAAATTCCAACGGATTAGATCTTCTATCCGTGTAGCTTTTCTGGCGACTACGGGTAGTCAACAAGTGGTTCTTAATCTGAATGATCTTCTCGGTCGTATCATGAATCAATTCGGGACCGATGAGTTGGCTATCCCCAACCTCACTCCAGCATACATGTGATCTAAATTTCAGTCCGTACAAAGCCTCATATGGTGCAACCTTAATGCTCGCGTGATAACTGTTGTTGTATGAGAACTCGGCCAATGGCAGATGACGATCCTAACTACTTCCAAAGTCGACCACACAGGCGCACAACATATCTTTCAGCGTTTGTATAGTCCTTTCGCTTTGACCATCCGTTTGAGGGTGGTAAGCGGTACTCATTTCCAAATTCATCCCCAACGCTTCTTGAAGCGATTTTCAAAATCTCGACGTAAAATGGCTATCTCGATCTGAAATGATCAAAACGGGAACACCATGCCTATACACAACTTCCTTCAAATAAAGTTACGTGAGCTTCTCCATGCTATTCGTTTTCTTCATTGGCAGGAAATGAGCTGATTTGGTCAGTCGATCGACAATAACCCATATCGTATCATACCCACTCGGCGTTCTTGGTAGTCCACTCACAAAATCCATCGTAATCCTTTCTTATTTCCAAACAGGAATCTTAAGCTGTTGCAGCGATCTAGACGGTTTTTGATGCCCGACTTTAACCTTCGCACAAGTCAAACATTTGCTTACATACGTGGCAATATCAGCTTGCATATTCGGCCACCAGTATAACAGCTTCAAATCTTGATACATCTTGTCCAATCCTGGATGGATAGAATACTTGGACTTATATGACTCATGCATAACCAAATCCCTCAATCCACCCAATCGTGGCAACCAAACACGATTTCCAAAACAACATGTTCCATCAGGGCAAAACTCAAATATTTGCTTAATCAATCTCCCCAAATTCTCTACCCTTACATTCTTCCTTTTCATCGCTTCCTTTTGAGCTTCACGAATCTGCTTAGGTGGATCATTGTAAACAGTCATCATCAAAGCTCGAACACGTAATGGCTTATTCCTTTCCTTCTGACTTAAGGTGTCAGCCACAACATTCGCTTTCTAGGATGATACCGAATTTCACAATCATAATCACTCAATAACTCAATCTATCTCCGTTGTCTCAAGTTTAGCTCTTTCTGATTCAAAATATACTATAGGCTTTTGTGATCGGTGAAAACCACACACTTCGTTTCATACAAATAATGTCTCCATAACCTAAGAGCGGAAACAACGACTCCCAACACCAAATTATGAGTAGTGTAATTCTCTTCATGGACTTTCAATTGTCGAGAATCATATGCTATTACCTTTTCTCTTTGCATCAACATGGCTCCATAACCCTTAAGTGACGCATCGCAATAAACCATGAAATCTTTCGTTCCCTCAGGCAATGCTAATATCGGTGCACTACACAACTTTTGCTTCAATGTCTGAAAAGCTTCCTCTTTTTCTTTTACCCACTTGTATTTCTTATCTTTCTGAGTCAATGTAGTATAGATTCACCCTTTGAACAATGATCCGGAGGTTGGATAAAGTGAAAGAGAAATTGAGACATGTTTATTAGAGAG
>BQNB010144928.1:0-13251 GCA_026074375.1 Tanacetum coccineum
ATCAAGAGAGGCCGTTAGATGTTTATGGAACTCGTGACTAAGAAGAAATCAAAGGAGAAACGCATAGAAGATGTGCCAGTAATTCGTAACTTTCCTGAGGTGTTTCTTGACTATTTGTCGGGACTTCCACCACCTATGAAAATTGAGTTCCGAATCGATTTGGTATCGGAGGCTGCACCTGTTGTACGCACTCCATATCATTTGGCACCGTCTGAGATGAAAGAATTGTCGGTACAACTGCAAGAACTATTGGAGAAAGGATTTATTCGCCCAAGTTCATCACCGTGGGGAGCTCTGGTGTTGTTTGTAAAGAAGAAGGATGGGTCCTTTTGGATGTGTATTGATTACCGCGAACTGAACAAGCTAACAATGAAGAATCATTATCCTCTTTCGAGAATTGACGATTTGTTTGATTAACTTCAAGGTTCGAACGTGTACTCGAAGATCAATCTGCGATCAGGTTACCACCAGCTTTGCATTAAAGAGGAGGACATTCCAGTTACTGCATTTAGGACTCGGTATGGTCACTTTGAGTTCCAAGTGATTCTGTTTGGACTGACCAATACGCCTGATTTGTTCATGAACTTAATGAATCGAGTATTCAAGCCATATCTTGATAAGTTCGTGATTTTGTTCATCGACGATATTCTGATTTATTCCAAAAACAAGAAGGAGCATGGAAAGCACCTGAAGATTATCTTGGAGCTACTTAAGAAGGAGCAATTGTATGTTAAGTTTTCAAAGTGTGACTTTTGGATAGATTCAGTATAATTTCTCCGTCATGTGATTGACAATAAATATGTTCATGTTGATCCTGCCAAGATTAAAGCAATAAAGAATTAGGCTGCTTTAACGACACCAACCGAGGTGAGGCAATTTCTTGGATTGGTTGGTTACTATCGAAGGTTTATTGAAGGCTTTTCTCTGATTTCCAAGCCTCTGACTAAGTTGACTCAGAAAGATAAGAAATATGAGTGGGGTAAGGAAGAAGAGGAAGCTTTTAAAACACTAAAACAGAAGTTGTGTAGTGCACCTATCTTAGCATTGCCAGCGGGAACGGAAGATTTCGTGGTTTATTGTGACGCATCACTCAAAGGTTTTGGAGCCGTATTGATGCAATGGGAAAAAGTTATAGCATATGCTTCCCAACAATTGAAGGACCATGAAGAGAACTACATAACCCATGATTTGGAGTTGGGTGCCGTTGTTTTTGCTCTCAGGTTGTGGAGACATTATTTATATGAGACAAAGTGTGTGGTTTTCATTGATCACAAAAGTCTCCAGTACATTCTTAATCAAAAAGAGCTTAACATGAGACAACAAAGATAGATTGAGCTTCTAAGTGATTATGATTGTGAAATCCATTATCATCCTGGAAAAGCAAATATAGTAGCTAACGCCTTAAGTCAGAAGGAAAGGATTAAGCCATTACATGTCCGAGCTTTAGTGATAACTGTACACAACAATCTACCTAAGAAAATTCTTGACGCTTAAAAGGAGGCGATGAAAAGGAAGAATGTAGGGATGAGAAGTTGGGAAGGTTGATTAAGCAAATATTTGAGTTTCGCCCTGATGGGACTCGTTGTTTTGGAAAGCGTGTTTGGTTGCCACGATTTGGTGGGCTGAGGGACTTAATTATGCATGAGTCGCATAAGTCCAAGTACTCAATTCACCCAGGATCTGACAAGATGTATCAAGATCTAAAGCAGTTATATTGGTGGCCGAATATGAAGGCTGATATTGCCACCTATATGAGCAAGTATCTAACTTGTGCGAAGTTAAAGCCGAGCATCAAAGACCGTCTGGACTACTTCAACAACCTGAAATTCTCGTGTGGAAATGGGAAAGGATCACTATGGATTTTGTTTCTGGACTTCTGGACACGTCGAGTGGGTATGATTCGATTTGGGTCATTGTTGATCGACTGACCAAATCAGCTCATTTCCTACCAATAAAGAATGCGGATAGCATGGAGAAGCTCACGCGACTCTACCTTAAGGAAGTTGTGTGTAGGCATGGTGTTCCTATATTAATAATTTCGGATAGAGATAGCTATTTTACGTCTAGATTATGGAGATCGCTTCAAAAAGCATTAGGGATAAATTTGGGTATGAGTACCACTTACCACCCTCAAACGGATGGTCAAAGTGAGAGGATAATATAAACACTCGAAGATATGTTGCGTGCCTGTGTGATCGACTTTGGAAGTAGTTGGGATCGTCATCTGCCATTAGTCGAGGTCTCTTACAATAATAGTTATCACGCAAGTTTCAAGGTCACGCCATTTGAGGGCTTTGTATAGACGAAAATGCAGATCGCCTGTCTGCTAGAGTGAGGTTAGAGATAGCCAACTCACTGGTCCGGAATTGATTCGGGAAATGACGAAAAAGATTGTTCAAATTAAGAACCACTTGTTGACCGCTCGTAGCCGCCAGAAAAGCTGTGCGGATAGAAGAACTAAGCCGTTGGAATTTGAAGTCGGGGATATGGTATTGCTCAAGGTATCGCCTTGGAAGGGCGTTATTCGTTTTGGAAAACGCGGAAAGCTGAGTCCACGTTACATCAGACCATTCAAGATCTTAGCAAGAGTAGGTCCGGTGGCTTACACGTTGGAACTACCTGAAGAGTTGCAAGGGATTCATAGCACGTTTCATGTTTCCAATCTCAAGAAGTGCTTAGCGGATGAAAATCTCATCATCCCACTTGACGAGATTCAACTTGATGATAAGTTGCACTTTATTGAAGAGCCGGTGGAAATCGTAGATCGAGAGGTTAAGCGACTTAAGCAAAGTCGGATTCCTATTGTTAAAGCTCGCTGGAATTCGCAAAGAGGACCGGAGTTTACTTGGGAACGTGAAGATTAGTTCAGAGACAAGTACCCTCACCTATTTACAGGAAATGAATGAGCAGATAAGTCAAACTAAGCACCGGGACGGCACTCCCTTAAGGTGGGAGGAATGTAACAACCCGAGTTTCAAGTCAATACTTACTTCGAGCCATGATAATTATTTTACTATATAGTTGGATATAGTCGTTATGATTTTAGTCAGTTTGGTGAAACTTTCCATTTATTGGGTAATTACAAGCCGTGTTTCAAATTTTTATTCGTTTGAGCATCTAAGAAATTTTAGAAAATTTTATACCCTGCTCCGAGAGCGCAATTTTATTTATTTTGGTGTTTTATAGCTTTTTCCGTGTTTTCATAAAAATCGCGTATAAAGTCGTGTTTTACGTGATTTAACATTTTATTAAATGTTTAAAAATACATTAAAGTTTGACGGAAGAAAAATAATTACGAAATTATAAAACCCGAACCCAACACACTTGTGTTATAAGTTATAAACTATGAGGGACCAATTGTGTCAATAGCCTAAACTATTCCCCTATATAAACAAACACACACACACACACACACACACACACACTTATTTTTCATTTTAGAAAATTTTTGGTTTCTCCCCTCCCCCTCTCCACGTCCGATGAGCACCACCACCACCCAAAACCTATCGCCGACTTACATGCAATATGATCCGATTACAAAATCTTAATCCTCACACTAAAACAAACATATCCCACTAAGAAATTTCGACATGCAATAAGTATTTTGCTAGTTTTAATTTGGGTCAAGTTCTTGAAGATTTGGGTTGAAAATGGTGTTCATTGGTGATAGATCTAGTGTTTTTGAAAGTGGGTTTTGATTTAAAAGTTGTGGGTTGGTGTTTTTGGTTGTGTTCGAGCCACGGTCAAAAGGGAAAGCCGAAAGAAAAAGTTTTGTGAGCTATTTTCTTGTGTCTATTTGATTTTAAGAATATTATTTAGCTTGTTGCATTTTTATTTTATATTTTATGTTGCGTGTATATGATTTATACTATAGATCCGAGTGCGAAAGTATCAAGTGGGTATTGTATTATTGATTTGAAGTTAAATAAGTTTATCGTATATAAATAAGCTAGTTAAGAGTATTTTTGATGTCGTTGATGGTGAAAAACGATGTTTTAATGGGTTTTGAAAATGGTATTTTCGAGCAGAAAGTTTGGCAGCCGCGTGGCGTGTCAAGAAATTTTTGAAATCTATTTTAGGCTTTGTAAAATGATAGAGAATATTCTTGCTGTCGTTTTGATATAAAATGAGTCTCGTAACTCTTAAAAACGAAGATTTTACGGCCAAATTAAGTTTGGTGATTTTTTGTAGGAAAAGTCAACTACGAAGTTTTTAAAAGTCAAAGATGTGTAAACATTTGAGTATAGACTTTCGATATCAAGAGGTTGGTTGAGTTAGTAACATAACGACGAAATATTATTTTGGATTCTATATTATCCTTACTTTCAGAAACTTTCTAAAAATAGAAACTTTGTGGTAAACGTTGAACCATTGTTGGTGCGTCGAAGTAATGTTTTGCGTCGCACTTGGAGATTTTGGTATATATATATATATGCTAGTTATGATATATGATATATGTTCTCGTAGTCACGTACCGCTATATATATTATATAGGTCGCGGTTGAGACGTGAAGTTGTTTGCTCGTGTTGAGTTGTTTGATTGGATACTTTTGCTTAAGGTGAGTTCATAGCCTCGCATTTTAAATCTTTTGATTGTTTTATAAACCCGCGAGGGAGATACATGCTTGTTTTGTAAATCGAACACATGTGATTTTTATGGTATGCTGGACCCGATTATGAGATATTTTTGCATGAGTAGCTATTGCCAAAGTCCCTAATATCATGAACCGTTAATTACCCGGTGAGGTAAACGCTTTTACATTAAATAGATCTATTGGGTTTGACAACCCCGTCCGGGGTATGGATCCGACGGTGAACACCCTGTCAAACAGAAGTTTTGTATGGAGACGAGTAGGTATGAGACAATAATACCTTGTTTCGGGGCAAATTATAGACATATGAAAAGATATATGTAGTGTTAAGGAATCGGTGTCATGAGCTCAATGCGTGAAATGAATTTGATACATTGTATTCGTTGCAATGTTTTTCCCGAGAATTATACGTGTGTTCAAAGTTTTATACTCTATGTTTATAAACTCTGTGGATTCACTCAACAATTTTGTTGACGTTTTTTAGCATGTTTTATCTTAGGTAACCAAGGATGATGGCAACAATGAAGTGGAGGTCTTGTGCGTGTGATCGCTTGTGTAGAAGCTTGCTAATGTGTTCCTTGTTTTCATAAAACAATGTCTTTAAATTTGAAACTATTACTTTTCAAATGTTGTGATGGATTTGGTTACGATTTCTGTGGGACTAAACGTATTTACACCGATTTTCAATAATGGAACACATGTTTTGTAAACGTCTCTTTTGAGTCGTTTTCTGTATCTTGGTGTATTGTGTTATGAAGTAACACCCATTATGAATTCCGTTGCGCATTGTAAAAATGGTAGTGTTACATAAAATCTTGTCATTGGTCTTCCATCTCTTACTTTTTCTAAAGACAAAACATGTTCAGCCTGTGAGAAAAGGAAGCATCATAAAGCATCATTCAAAACCAAGAGATCATTTTCCATCAGCTAGTGCTTACATCTCCTGCATATGGATTTGTTTGGACCTGTTAAACCTCAAACCATCAGCCACAACAAATATACCTTGGTCATAGTAGATGAGTACTCTAGGTACACCTGAGTGTTTTGCTTAAAGAAAAAGAATGATGCACCTCATTGCATCATGTCTTTTATCAGAAAGATAGAAAATGTCAATGAAGTAAGGGTAAAGGGGCTGAGAAGTGATAATGGAATTGGGTTGAGAAATCAAAAACTGGAAGAATTCTATGATGAAAAGGGAATCTCTCAAAACTTCTCATCTTCTTATACCCCTGAACAAAATGTGTAGCTAAAAGAAGAAACAGAACCCTGATTGAAGCAGCTAGAACTATGTTAAATCATGTAAATATCCCTAAATAGTTTTGGGGAGAGGCTGTAAACACTTCTTGCTACACTCAAAACAGATCTATCATCGTTAAAAGACATGGGAAGATAGTTTATGAAGTGTTCAGAGAAAGATCTTCTAATATTAGCTACTTCCATGTGTTTGGTTGTCATGTGCACATTTACAATCATAGAGACCACCTGGGAAAATTTAATGAAAAGTCTGATGATGGATTATTTCTTGGTTACTCTCCAGTGGCCAAAGCCTTCAGGGTATTCAACATCAGAAGGCAAGAAATAAAAGAAACATATCATGTTACATTCAGTGAAGATGATGAAGCAATCACTCAATCAAGCATAGAGGGTGATGAAATCAACTTTAATGAAAACATATCCTTCCCTGATGATGAATTCCCGATACCAAGAAGCAAAGTATCTCTAAGCTCAGGCAAAGATGATTACTTTCCTTATGTTCCTACATATGATCCCCTTTCCACAAACAACATTACCATCCTTGATCCTATCATTTCCACTGATACTCCCACTCCTCGGGACCTTAACTCTCCTGATGAATCACTTTAGTTCACAATTAGTGATGATCATCCTATTCACAATGAATTTGATAATTTTGAATCAGTTGATAACCATGAACCTGCTAAAGTTCAAGACTCTGTCATCAATGAACCAATCAGTGAAGCTGAACCCTCACTAACAAACATCTCACCATCAGCTGAAGTATTCATTAACACTCATGTTCCTCAAAAAAGATGATCTAGAGAAAAACACATTGATCTGGTTAACATCATATGTAAACCTTTGGTTGGTGTAACTACTAGGAGTAGATATAGAGACTCTGAAGCTGCATCAGCTCATGAATGCCTATATGTTAACTTTCTCTTAGAAATTGAACCAAAGAAACTGATTGAAGCTCTTGAAGAAGAAGGTTGGATCATTGTAATGCAAGAAGAGCTGAATTAATTTAAGAGAAATAAGGTTTGGACACTGGTCCTTGTACCATATGGTAAAACCATCATTGGGACCAAGTGAATCTTCAAGAACAAGGTGGATGAGAATGGGGTTGTTATCAAGGACAAAGCAAGGCTGGTTGCTCAAGGGTTTAGACAAGTGGAAAGGATTGACTATGATGAAACCTTTACCTCTATTGCAAGACTTGAAGCTATCAGAATTTTTCTTGCATATGCTGCCTATATGGGTTTCATGGTATATCAGATAGATGTGAAAAATGCATTTTTAAATTGGAAAATCTCAGAGGAAGTATATGTTCAACAACCTTGAAAGTAATGAATTTCCCAACCATGTATGTAAGCTGGATAAAGCTCTCTATGGGTCAACCATGTGTGAATTTCCTAACCATGTGATGCCATAATTGTACAGATATATGTGGATGATATTATTTTTGGGTCAACCAGTGACAAGCTTAGTAAACAATTTGCCAAGCTTATGACCAAAAAGTATGAAATGAGTATGATGGGTAAACTAACTTATTTTCTAGGTTTTCAAATTAAACAAGATTTCAAAGGAATCTCTATTTGTCAAGAAAAATATGTTAAATATTTGTTCAAAAATTATGATCTGACTGATAATGCCATAATAAAATGCCCTATGCTCACCCAAACAATTTAGGCCCTGATGAGTCAGGGGTCTCTATTAATGAGACTTTGTTTAGAGGCATGATAGGGTCACTGATGTATCTAATAGCTAGCAAACCTGTTCTCCACATGTCTCTGTGCTAGGTACTAAGCTAACCCCAATGAATCCCATCGTGTAGCTGTAAAAAGAGTTTTCAGGTATCTCAAAGAAACTCCAAATCTAGGTCTATGGTATCCAAAAGGATCAGGCTTTGATCTCAAAGCTTACTCAGACTGAAACTATGCTGGATAAAACCTAGATAGGAAGAGTATCTCAAAGCTTACTCAGACTGAAACTATCTAGGTCTATGGTATCCAAAAAGACAAACATTCTCTAATATTTAATTCAGATTTTCTGAAAAAGTCTACCAACACTCTCAAAAATAGGATTTTTACAGTGCATGAAGGGGTACACATTAAATGCGGATGTCAAACAGTTTTTACTTTCAAAATATAAAACTTTTTAGTGGTATAAAAGTATCATTCTTTTCACTCACAGCATTTTTCCAAATCAAAACCCTAAAACACAATTTTCATCATCTCTTCCAAAACCAATTTCATCAAACGAAGCAAATCTTTCATCTTTAAACAAAAATGGCTTCTGAATCATCTTCACAATCACAACAACAAATCACTCGTGCATCAAACGTTCATTTTGAGTGTGATGATGGTATCATTGCTTACAACAAATTTATCGCATTTTTAGAGCACCAAAACAAGTTATACCAACCCATGCTCCAATTTTTATCAAATAGTTGCATCTCTACTGCTTTAACTAAACAACCTTCCGCATACTATGCAGAATACTCAGGGAATTCTAGTACTCTGCGAAGGTAGATGGTGCAACAAACTCAATCACCTTCTCTCTCCCTCTCCAACTTTGATAAACCATTGTCGTTTAACCTTGATGAATTTTCCTCCATCAGTGGCTTAAATTATAGTAAGAATTATGTTTCGGTGCCTTCAAAGGAGATAGTGAGGGCTGGTTTGGAAACTCTGGGATTAGTTGACGAGAATAACCCTACTCTTTCATCCACTTCTCTTGTCAACTCTTCTCCGCTGAAAATGAAATAGTTTTCACCGATTTGGAGGGTTCTTATGCAATATAAGTGTCTGGGAGGTATGCAGCGATCTCATTGTTTGATTTGGGGCTTGAATGTTGATATTGGAAACATCATTTTCTCCGATTTTGTTGCTAAGTTTCAAAGTGGAAAAAAAGGTAAAGAACCTAATGTTTGCTATACCATATTCTTTTCATTAATGATTGAACATTTATTGGGTGAAAATTACAAAAATGATGAACTTACTTCTTTCAAGCCCCACACCATATCAGCCGCTTCTTTTGAAAAACAATTAGCATCTGAAGTTGCTTTGACTTCTCATATGCTGAAAGTGGCTAAACTTTTACTTGAGCCTGAAGAGACTTTTATCTTTCCCTCTGGGGGAGTGAATGTTGATGACACCGATGACAAGTCCTTGTCCGGGACCGCTGTGCAGCCTGTCACTCAGTCCAAAGCACCAACTGACAATAAGTTTAAGAAGAAGAAAACCCCAGCTTCCACTAAACCCAAAACTTCCAAAATTGTTAGGGAATCATCTTAAATTACACAAGTTGCTGATACTCAGCATGCTGAGGAACTAGTGGCCACCACTAAAGCCACCAAGAGTGTAGATGCCTCCGTATTAGCAGGGGAGCTAGGAAACCAGCCTCAGCCAACTGATGCCAAAAAGGTAGCAATTAATTTAAATATAAGGGGCACTGCAAGCAACCACTCTCAAACTTCTCTAGGAGAGAGTGGTGAAGATAAGGGCTACCCCAACCCAATAAAGAGTCTGAGTTAGCACTTCTATTCCTAAATATTTTTTACACTCTAAGTCTGCACCAGGGAATGATACGCTAGGTTTATAACGCCTAATGGTGACCCTGAAAACTCTAGAATTTGCAAGGACCAACAACGTACTATGCATGAAAGTCAGACCTCTCAGTGTCTGAACTTCACTTAGCCTCAAGGGTCACTGAATCACAATCAAAAGAGTCCCAAGGTCTTAGACCTTTGAGAGGACTGAATAATCACACTCAGTCTTTTTAGGGGCAGCGTACCGGCGATCCTTCCCTATATTACAAAGTCATAAATAAAAAGGGTCCCAAAAGTCTTAGACTTTTGAAGGGGCTAAATATTCACACTCAGTCTTCTTAGGGGCAGCGTACTAGCGATCCTTAACTTATTTTCAAAATCACCTTTTTCAACTAACCATCTTATGCATGTACAAGAACATATTGATAAGGAGGTTGTGGGGACTCTGGGATTAAATCGCTAGGGAACATAAATTTTGATGAGTTGTATGGGAATGATGAAACCAGAGATGCTAATGAAAGCCCTTTTGACACTGAATCAGAGATCAAGTTCATCAAGAAAGAGGTTCCTAAGACAGCTGTTGATAATGATCAAGGCATAAAGGCTGTGCATCAGACCATGCAACATGATGATGCTTTGATCATTCAAGAGGCTGATTCTGACTTGGAATCCATGCCTGATGATGAGCTTAAGTCTATCTCTGGGTTTGAGGCTTGTGATGATGATGAAGATGCTAACTCTGAAAATAAAGCAGAGCTCTCAAAGACTGATAAAGCTACTGTTGATCATATGTTTGATGAATTGGTTGATATAGCCAACTCTCAAGATGCCCATTTGAATGCTTTTGCTGATAAGCCAAGTGAGTTAGACCCCCTTGGTCATCTTCAAACTGCTATCTCTTCACTCACTGCAAAAGTAAACAATCTTGAGTCTTCTCTATCTCAGCGGGTGGCTAACAAAATTAAGGACTCAGTACCCAGAATGGTGGCTGATGCCTTTGAGGAGAGAATTCCTAAGCTACTATCTGACACTCTCAAGAGCATTCTCCTTGATCTTCTAAAAGACTCTGTCAAGAAGGCTTTGCTCAAATTTGACAAGAGAATCAAAAAACTCTCCGAGCTGAAGTTCCTGAACTCATCCTTAAACCTCTGAATAGAGAGTTTAATGCTCTAAACACAATGGAGAGTCGAAGGTTTGTGATGCTTCAAAAGAAGCTGGGAAAAGCCATCAGAACTACAGTTGGAAAATTTGTTAGGAGGAATGTGAAGAAATAGATTGGTGAAGTCAATGAGCTACTCAGGTTGAATGCCAAACATCAGATGCAGCGGATAAAGTACTTAGAGCAAATGGTCCATTCCCAAATCAGAGTTCCTAGAGACATCATGGTCATAAATGCCAAGCAGCTATAAACAAAGATTGAAAAGAATGCCTCTGATATTCTTGAACTGGTTGACTTGATCAGAGAACTATAAGATTGATGGACTTAGCACCAGCCTCTTCCAAGGCTGCTGCTAAGGGGGAGAAGGAGTCCCAACAACAATCTAACCCAGCTGAAGATGTTCCCTTACCTGCTCAGGGGGGCAAGTAGTCAATGATTCTACAAACATTCAAGTGCTTGCACCTGCTCAGGGGGAGCAAGAATCATCTAACCAAGTTTCTCAAACCTCATCTGCATTGGTTATTCACTCAAGTGAAGAACCTCCTATCAAGAAACTAAAGGTTGTCTTAGAAGACATTCCTATTCCTTCACCAACTCTTCTGAACTCAATCAGACCACCTATTATCATCAGTAACATCCCTTATGATCAATACACTGCAAACCTGTTCAGCTCTAGATCCTCTGAATATTCTCCTACTCCTCCCCTAAAGGTTGCTGATAAAAGAAAAGGCATAGCCTCTAAGGATGATCAAATTAAACAAATCATGCCACTGACAGATGAAGGAGGATCAACTCTGAGTTTCTTAAACCTTAATCAGTTTAGGGCTGCTGGAGAAGGTCAGATGACACTTGAAGATGCTAAAGCTCAAATGGAGGAAATCAAGAGGTTAGCTGAGTTGAACGCTGGGAAAGAGAAGTTAGAGAAGAAACTAAAAAGGCTGATGACTGCTTAAGAACTAAAAGTTTAGGCAGCTGAGTTAGCGGCCTATGAATCAAAAAGGGCAAAGATGATGGAGGAGTACAATCACCGTATCAACTTCAAGGATGATCCTTTGCTAATAACCAAGTTCAGCTACAGGGTAAACAACTTAACCAAGAAAGCTACCATGAGAATTATAAGGAACAATCAGCCTATAAATCTCATAGTGTATGAAAAATTATGCTCAAGAAGCTGGGGTTCATTGAGTGGCTAGAGTTACATGCTCTAGCATCCAAATCACAAACCAAAGCAAATGATCAGCTTCTCAGGAACTTGAAAGCTAAGTTTCGGTGGGTGGCAACCCAAGCTGGGAAACTTGGTATCTCTCCTCCACCTAAACTTATAACCGTTGATATTCATCCAGGGGAGAAGAAGGCATGTATGAAAAGGAAGAGAATAGTTAAAGTAATACATGAGGTGTTTATCAAAGAAGACATAGTGGTTGATGGGATGCACAGATTCTTGGTTCCTCCTGCTGGGGTTGTTGGATCACCAGGGCTTGTGATTGCTGAACCAGAGGCTGGTATTTTTTTTTCTACAATAGAAGCTTTGACCTGGTGTTTCAGAGAGAGAATGAATTTCATCTGGCTTCTACTCCTCAGCTGATCAGAATTCAGAATGCCATCAATGTAAACTCAGAGATAGCTCAGGATATGTACAATAAGATGATTTATGTAATAGAGGCCAGAGATGATGTTGTAGAAGCTAGGAAGATTGTACAAGATAACTTAGATAACTTGGGCTAGAAATGTAATTTAATAAATGAAGTTATTTTGTTAATTTTCTATGTTAATTATGTGTAAGAAGAAGTTGTCAACTCACTCATAATAATTTTACTTAGCATAATTTATATTTAAATAGGGAGAGTAACATAAATTAGGCTAAGTGTTGAAGACTCGTTGAGTGCAAAGCATCAGCGAGCAATGAAGGACTCATTAGTTGCAAAGCATCAACGAGCAATGAAGGACTCGCTGAGTACAAAGCCTCAACGAGCAACCTTAGAAGTATTCAAGTCAAAGACATTGTCAATGAAATCGAAGATTACTTGAAGACATACTCGTCAGCTGGGATGGATATCAGCTGGTATGTAGAAGGAATACGCTGATGGTTTTAAGGAGATTTAGGGGTGGTAATATCCTGATGATCCTATTACCCTCTGAAGAAGAGCAAGCTGAACTTAAGTTTCTCTAAGTGAAGTTTAAGCGGGATAATTCAATAAAGTAAAATTATGGGACAAACTGTCCTTGAATTAAAGCCTGTACCTAAGTACGAAGTTGGTAAAAGTAGTGAACAGTTGGCAGAATTGTTCACTAAAGTATGGCCGGGATGTTTCCAAGAATGGGCTTGCATTTAATGCAGACGTGCTTCACCATAGGATTCTTGACACTTTGCAACCACCTCCACTAAGGAAGCAACCTCGTATCACTATAAATAGAGAATGTTGTAAGGAATAAATGCTATCACTTTTATTGTAGTTTTTATTATAGTTGCATTTACTCCTTTGTCAAACTTACAAAGTAGTTAGTTGATCCTATCAGCGTGTCTATATAAGGTCGCTTGTAGACTTGATCCTTTGTCAAGTTTACTTGTTCAAAGGGTAATCTCACATTGTCATTCAATATGTGTGATCCATAACACTTTGTTTATAGCAATAAAGCATTACACGATTGAAAAGTTATAACTTATGTTATCTGTTTACCTCTTCTGTTATACAATTCCTTATAGACGTGTTGAA
>BQNB010144929.1:0-16789 GCA_026074375.1 Tanacetum coccineum
TACCATGAAAAACGACCCCAAAGGACCAAAAACATAATAAAAATTGCAATTATATGCTTGTTTTTATGTTTGTGTATGTGCAGGTACGGATATTAAAGAAATAGACAAAATAAAGACAAAAACCGGACAAAAAAGAACACGAGAAGGAAAGAGTGAACAAAAGCCAGGAGTTTGTTAGCAAAAAGTTAATCATGGTCAACAAAAGTCAACATCACTCAACTTTGGTCAACTCACAAGATAACAAAACCCTCAAAATACCAAATGAGCCCTTATTGTTAAATCTATTTCACCAAAAGTCCAAAATTCAATAACACCGTTAGTCCTTTAACACTTAAGGACTAATGGTCGTTAAGTTCATATATTTACCCTTCTAACTCTTAACCGAGCCTGGTATGTGCTTAATTACACATACCATTTTCCATTAAAGACGGACTTAAATGACTAAAAACATACCAAAAATACATTGTATTTGTATGTTTGCATTTGTATTGTGCAGGAAACGGATATTCAAAAAGAAAACCAAAAACAACCAAAACCAAGCAAGGGATGGAAAAGACCAAGTCAAGTCAAAGTCTAAAGTCAACCACATGAAGAAAATACAACTTGGGGGACTAAAACTGCCAAACCCCAAGTTGTATTGCAAGAATCAAAAGACAAGGGTCGAAATTGCAAAAGGGGCAAAGTTTACAAGAAAGTTATAAGAATTGAGGGGCCAAAGCTACCATCCTTCCCAAACTCCACTTTTCCCGCCCAACAAAACCCCAGGTGCAACTTGGGGATGTCGTCCCATACCTCTACCCTGCAAAACCACTCAACACCTTAGAAAAATCATTTCAACCACTTTATCAACCCCCCCCCCCCCAGCTGTATAAGTGCCATGTTGGCAATCCTTCGCCATTCCCAAGTATTTTCGATGGCTATGATTGACTCCAAAGAAGCACAAAAGAAATTGAAGGCTAGGATTTGTTTTAGAATCACCTCACACAACAAGCACACTTGGTTTTTGTCTCTACAAAGAATCACAGAAGAAAGAAGAGAAAAAAGTCCAAGAAGCCAAGACCTTAATTCGTTTTAGTATAAATAGGGCCATTGTAACTCTAAGTTAAGGAGTTAGTTTTTAATTTTTAATATAACTTAGCTTATTTTCAGTTATTTACAACTTTTACTTTCAGGTTTGTAACACTTTCAAGTTTTAATGCAAATTTGAGTTTTTAAGTCACTTTATAATTCCAAGTGTTAAGTTTCTTACTTGTGTTGTTCTGTGTTCAAAAAAGGCTCTCAATACAGTTTGTTTATAAGCTGCTTTAATTAAGTAAATTTAAAAAGTTAAGTAGTTAAGAGAAAATCACACCAATCACTCTCAAATATACCACAGCTTAGGTATTTATGGATGAAAAAGCCAGTTCTAGATGGGCTTAAGGACTCGCAACTTAGCTTGTAGTAGAATTCTGATTCACAGCCTGTTTTGAGCAAGGGTGTTGTACGTCTCTTTTTCTCTTATATCTCTTAGTCACTACAGAACTGCTTATAGTGCTTATTTGTTACTTATGTTTACTTATTTGTGCTTCATCAGTATGTTTAGTGCTTATATTGCTGAGTTGTTAGTTTAAAAGTGATTTGTATAAGCTTTCTTAGTTAGTACTGTTAGTTCATTTAATAAAACTGTTATTTTTGAGTTAACACTGTTAGAAAAATCCAGCTTATTTAAGTATTTATTCTTAATTAAAATTGCTTATAAGTGTCTTATTTTGTTATTGGAATATCTGTTTTTAATCAGTATGAAAAGAAAGATGATTTTTGAGAACTTTAAGGGGTGTTTAGAACAAGCAGTACTAACTCCAAGTTAGTACTGCTGGTTCATTTTCTTAGATTTTTAAGCTAGCAGTACTAACTTAAAACTAGTAGGGGTGTTCACGGGGCCGTTCGGTTCGATAGGTGGAAGATTTAAACATACCGTCGCGGGACGGGTAATTAATTTATACTATCCGTCGCCGAACCGTACAGGGCGGGTAACCGTACAAGCGGGTACCCGCAGATGAGCGGTTACCCGCCGGTTCGGGTCACGGTTAACCGTTTTGACGTTTAATTATAGATAAACCGCGTATAAAAAATTACATAGTCTCGATAATCAAATTTAATTCCCAAATAAAATTAAAGACGTTGAATTTAAAAGTCAATAAAACTAAAGTATTATGTTACAAAAATATGCATTTCAATAATTCCTAAAACGTATTAACAAAAAATATTACGAACGATATATATTACGATCAAATTAATCAATTTACACACAAAAGATTATTACAAAAGTTTACTTTACAGCGAAAAAAGGTCTAATAACAGATAAAAGTATTCAATAAATCCGTTAATACATAATGTACAATTATTTGTATATTAGTTAGAAAATAATCATGTATAATATTGCACGGTTCGGTTCGTGTTAACCGCGGATATATAAAAGTTAAAAAACCAAACCGAGACCTTTATAAGCGGGTTTTTTCGATTTCCGGTTTTTTTACTGTTTCGGTTCTTTTCTTCGGTAACCGGGTTTTTTTCGGTTTCGGAACTGAGCGGTTACGGCTACGATTCGTCGTTCCAACGGTTTTTTTTAACACCCCAAAAAACTATCAGAACTAACTCTTCAGTTAGTACTACAGTTAAAACTGTTAGTACTGTTGGTTCATTGGGAGGAAAAGTAATACACAATTAGTATTTATGAGTAGTGTTAGCATCATGACTTGTATTTAACAATGATCTTGTTTTTAAGCTTAGTATGGAGAAGTGAAAGTTGGGGACGATGAATTTATTTTGTTCGTTCCATGATCCTAAGTATTATCAAAGAATATTGAAAGCACAATGTTATGAAGTGTTGAAGTATGGAAAGTTATGAAAAAAAATGGAAAAATGTTGAAAATGGAAATACGGGGCGTTTCTTAACAATTGATTTCTTAATCCCTTTAGATGAGCACTTAGCTACTTTTTGAGGTGATTAGTTTGGGGGATTGGAATTTTTAGTTTTAAGCGTATATTTATTACATTGCGTGAGGACACGACAATACCTTAGTATGGGTGAATTTGGTATGTGCGATTTTACACATACCTTTTACCATGAAAAACGACCCCAAAGGACCAAAAACATAATAAAAATTACAAATATATGCATGTTTTTGTGTTTGTGTATGTGCAGGTACGGATATTAAAGAAATAGACAAAATAAAGACAAAACCGGACAAAAACGAACACGAGAAGGAAAGAGTGCACAAGAGCCGGGAGTTTGCTAGCAAAAAGTTAATCATGGTCAACAAAAGTCAACATCAGTCAACTTTGGTCAACTCACAAGATAACAAAACCCTCAAAATACCAAATGAGCCCTTATTGTTAAATCTATTTCACCAAAAGTCCAAAATTCAATAACACCGTTAGTCCTTTAACACTTAAGGACTAACGGTCGTTAAGTCCATATATTTACCCTTCTAACTCTTAACCGAGCCCAAAGTTAAAACCCTAGCCCATTACCCTTTAATATTAACCGAGCCCAAAGTCAAAAACCTTTATACTCAGTCAAACACAAAACGAAAAGAAAAGAGGCGCGAAAGTTTGTTTTTACTGTTCACGCATCTTCCCCAAATTTACCCTGCCTTAATTACCTTATTTAAGTGCAATTAACCCTTATAGAAGCCTTCATCTGACACTCAGGTGTCCACGTTGGCAATCCCAACGTTTCTGATTGGTTAATCATACGTGGAGAGCAATGGACGGCTTAGATCAAATTGGTTTTGAGGCGGTTAGAGATCAATGGATGAGGTTAAAAGCTGAGGAGCGTTTGGAAGGGCTAGAAGGTTCACCTCAGGGCTATAAATAGAAGGGATTCTCACACACAGAAAGAATAATTAGCTTAGGAGTAGGAGTAGAGATAGAATAGCTTATTTTCAGCTTATTGTCTTATTTTTCTGTATTTCCTTTTAATGTAATCTCATTTTTATTAATGCAATTACTGTTTTCATTTAAATTCTGTCTTAAATTCAAGCTTTATGTTTATGCAAATTAAGCTCTTAAATATTTTTTAAGTCACTTAAAGTTCAATAAGCTCTGCTATACTCTCTTAAGCTCTCTTCGTTACTCTTAAGCTAGATTTAATCCAGTTAAGCCTTTAAGCTTAACTGAACTTATTTTTAATCAATTCCACCCCTTAATTTCACCTCAGCTTTTAAATGGAAGGGAAGCCAAACCTGGATGGGCTTCCAAGACCACACCAGCTTATCCTAAGATAAGCTGGAGCTTGTTGAGTAGCTCCTCGAGCAATTTAATGAGCCTTGTTTGTGCTAAGGCTCTTGTAAGTTCCAATTTACCTTTTCAAAGCTTAATTTTGTACTTCAGTTTATTTCTGCTTAATATTAGCTTAATGTTGTTTAAAGTAGCTTATTATTGTTTATTATTGTCTGTTGATGCTTATTATGTTTAGTTTTCAGCTTAAATCTTAGTTTTCATGTATTTTATATAAAATAGTCATAAGAACCAAAAATAGTAGCATTAGCTTATATCTTATAATTTCTGCTTATTTAGTTGTTTAAATCTGTTCATTAGATCTGTTAAAAGCTTGTTGATATCTGGTATTTGATTGTTAAGCCTTATTTCTAAATTTCTTAAGCTAAATATGAGGATAAAATTTTCTAAAGGGGTGTTTGGATCAAAACCAGTACTAACCACAAGTTAGTACTGGTGGAGGTTCTTGCCAGTTTTATTGATTTTAATCTTTCATTATTTAGTTATAAATCTTATTTTACGGTCTTTGTTTGATCAAATCATGTTTTAAGCAAGTTAGTGTGTAGTTATTTGATCGGTGGTAATTAGTTTAGCTTCATAGATACTTTTAGCTTAAATTTGTTCTAGTTGATTTTGTTGCCTCATTTTACTCTTATTCAGGTGTTCAAATGTATTTCAAATCAAGTTTTAAGTCTGCACTTTTGAATTTGAGATTTGACTAAAAAAGTGTCAATTGCATCAGCATATTAAAACAGTCCTTAAGGCCATTTTCTAGCTTAAATTTCAGATAGTTAAAGTAGGAGCTAGCTTTTCAAATTTTATGCACAAGTAGTATTTAGGTCATATTAGATCTGTTTGAGTTTTATTTGTAATAATTTGCTTATTTACTAATCTGTTTTTAAGCCTGAACTTAGCATTTTGTCTTTTCACTAAAACCAAAAAAATAAGTATTATGTCTGCAATAGCTTTTTCATTTAGCATTTTTATAGATTTGTTGAATTTCAAAATGTTTTTCAATTTTTCAATTTTAGATTTTAAGTAAGTTTAGAAGTCAGGTTTTCTCGTGGATATAGGCTATAGGCTAAGAAGGACCATTAGTGCATATTGAAAAATAAGCCCAAAGATACTGTTTGTCTATTATGGTAACCAATTTTTAAGCCAAAGTGCTTATTTGAAATTTTCAGGTTTAAGTGCATTATTCCTAGTTAACTTAAATTTTGGTTTAGAACTGCTTATTAGATTAATGGTAGGGTGTAGGTAGCTTATTTGAACTAGGTTCTAGCTTAATAAAGTTTTCTAGCTTCTTTGGTTTTGTTTAAAAGCTAAATTTCCTTTAAATGTTTTCTGTCAATTTTAAGTTCAATTTTTTTAGCTTATTACTTAAGTTTCAAAAAGATTTGTTTTTGTAAAAAGTGCTTGTCTTCAGCTGTTTTATAAATTTGTGCAAAAAGTTTTCAAAATAAAAAAATGCAAAAAGAGAAATCATAGGGGTCGAACCCATGACCTCTCCATTTGCACCCACAAGTCTCACAACACACACGCACTATCCATCTGCCCTGGGGTCTTTTTCAAACACATCTCACACTATTTAATTAATATAGCTTCTTTAGTAATTAGCTTATTCGAGCTTCATGGCTTATTTTCTGCTTATTCGATCAACTATTTTTCCTGTTTTCATTTTTCTTAAGTTTAGAACTGTTCAAAGTATTTTCTATTAATTTTTCAGATTTTTATTTTTTAGTTTACTATTTTTTATGTATTATTTAGATTAAAGTCGTTTTTAATTCATAATAAATAAAATAAAAATCAAAAAAATATATTTCTTTTTCTGAAAATATTTTTAGTCATTTAGGATTTATTAAAATTAAATTTGCATTCGTAGGGCTTAAATTAGATGTAGATGCTTAAATGTCTCGTTTTATTAATTCCCGTTTACGTTTTTATGCTTACATGTTTAATTGTCATTACTTGCTTACTTGTTTTTGTGCATTTATTTACTTGTCATTTACATTTAGTAGGATTTAGAAAACCAAATCAAAAATCTTTTAAACCATTCGAAACGCGTGATCACGAACTTAACCAATTCTCAATTCACGCTTCGCCGAGGAAAAACGACCCGGGAGGTTTTTAGAAATAACTTTGGTTAAAAGTTTAAATTTCTTAAACCCGACGGAAATACTACTATACTATAATTGTTTACATCCTTATATATATTATATTATATATAGTGTGTTTGGGACGTGATCAAATTTTTGGCGCCGTTGCCGGGGAGGTGTGTAATGATTTTCGCGTTTCGTTCGAAGATTAGTGTTTTGAAGAACCTTCCTCGTGACGTTATTTTGCGTTTGTGAATATATTTTCTTTATAAAACCATAAAAATACAAAAATATTTTACACTTCTATTTTCTTTAATTAAAAAAATTACCGTTTGTTAAATCATTGTTACGGCTCATCTTTAGTTAACAAACTATAAGAGAGGTATAAGGAGGGTCGATCCAACGAACTTTGACCCGAAAGGAGAAGGTTTTTAAAATGCTTCGCGCTTACCCGCTCCTCTGCTTCTTTGTGCGTTTTCTAGAGAGTTACCATGCACGTTTAACTTTTGGTTACCAAAAATATTTTTCTTTCTTATTTTAATTCCTTTTCTTATGAATAATTTTCAAAATCTAAAAATATTCTCCTTTACCCTCAAATCCGTTTAATTCTTTCTTCTTATCCTCTATATTGTTTAATTCTTCAACATGTCTTCATATTACCAACCTAGTTGCTACGGGTGTGGAGGTCTTTTAGACGGTTCGATTTGTCGACAATGTAATTGCGAAAGGTGTGTAAATATGCGTTATGGGGGAATTTGTTTTCATTGTAAATATGATACAAATTCGAATTCTCTCAATTTTTCCGACTATCAACCACAACCCCAGTACGAGACGAATATTTGTGAGTTATGCGAAAACGATGCTCATTTTGGTTACGATTGTTCACCTCAAGTTCTGTTTGTTTACAATCAGAACCCGTGTTTCGATCAAAACTTCGATAATAATTTTCCACTAACTTCACCGAATCTTTCACAATAATATCTTTGTTGTGAAAACTGCGGGGGTCCTCATGAGAATTTTCAGTGTTAACCGTTGAACCAAAATTTATATGAACCTAGTTATTGCTATAATTCTAATTCTTTCGGTTTTGACCAATTCCAACCCTTGTAGTTTCCCGTCATTCATCAACCTCCTCAAGCAATGGGTACGGAAATGTTGCAAGCTAGAGAAAACCTAATGGAAGCTATACAAGCCTTTTTAAAGGAGTATGTTCATATACCTCCTAAAGAAAAGTGCAAGACTTTATTGCTAGCTGATGAGAGATTTATTAAAATTAAGCAAGCAGTGGAAGAAGAGCAGAATCAACCTGAGGTTATGCAAGAATTGCTACTTAAATTTATGAATGATTTGCAAATTCTTAATGGAATTCAACCAAAACAAGAGGAGCCGGTAGCTCAAAGTTTTCTTCTAAATTGAAATTTTCCTATGGTTGATGATGATGAGTATACTATTATATATAGATCGTCTAAAGCAATCACACCAAACTTACCAACCGAGGAGCCCGATAACTCTCTAAGTATGGTGGACGAGCATCTTAACACTATTCTAGAAACAGAATCGGACAAATTAATAAAGTCTAGTGTTGAGAACCTTGTCCCAATCCCAAGTGAGCCCAAGGGTTTTTCCGACGATATTTGTGATGTGTCGTTTTGTGATAATGATCATTTTGATGCTAAATTTGGACTTATTAACTCTTTGCTTAGTCGAGATATTTCGATCACATCTCCTAAGAGTTTTTTTGAACGGCGGCATTATATTAAAACTAGCAAAAGCTAGAAACAATTACAAAAAAGAAATAGAAAAAAATATTGTCCATGGCATGGTTTGAACTTGTGACATATAGTTAAGATACAACAAGGTTAACCAACGATCACATCTCCTAAGATTGATTTTCTTCCCGCGGAGTTCGTTGGTGAACTCGATCTTATTGATCCAATTCTACCGAGAATTGATGAAGACGATTTTGATGAAGAAGAAGGAGCGGTTGATATTGATATTCTTCAAATCAAGGACGAAATTCTTTGTGAGAAATTATTAAAAGTCAATTTTCTTATTAATAAGATCAAAGCATTGAATCTTACTCCTTCTATTCCTTTTGTGCTCGAATATCCCTCTTCTTCTCCTATTCCCGTTATGGATAGTGACTTTCTTATAGAGGAGGTTGATACATTTCTTGTTTCGGAAGACTCGATACCACCGGGTATTGAAAGTGATTTTGACTCAGAAGGGGTTATCATTTTTCTTAACGACTTACTTAACGATGATCCTATTCCCGAGTATGAGCGTTTTACCTTCGACATTGAGCCCGATGCGCCCGTGATAAACAATTTTGATGAGCTTAACGAAGATGAATGTTTTGACCCAGGGGGAGGTGAGATTAATGCTTCTCTAAATGTTGAGGATGACCATTACCTTCCATTTGTCACCCGAATTTTTCTCCCGTTTCTCACCTACCATGAGGATTCTCCTTTACTTCTCTCCACCGGGAGTGAAGACATCATTTTTGACCCCGGCATCTCCACTTAGAGCCGGTGGCATCTCATCGGGATGGAACTTTCATTTACTTTAATGTTTATCTAAACATTAATGAAAGCCCGATTGAGATTTTCTCTTCCATTTGCTCCCCCATGGACAACTTAATTCGGGGTCGAGTCAAGCTCATGACTCGGTTAACAAAAACAAGCGTTTCTATCTTCTTATCTATTTTCTAACAATTAATGTGAGGGGGCTCGCCTCTTCCTTTCTCGTGTTTTGTGATTTGTGATGTTTGTCCAGGATTACCCGGATTTTGAAGGCTCTCGTGCTCATGGTTTTGTCCATTCATATACTCGAGCTTCATATCCCCAGCTTTATTTAGGGAATCCAAAATTCAAATCTTATCGACTAACGTTTATCTTTAGCATACTTAATAAACGGCTTTAGATTTGCGTAGAGACCCCTTTATATCAAGATTATGAGGACAATGTGTAGTTTTAGTATGGGGGGAATCTATCGATTTGATTATACATGCGTCCGTTGTTCTCACGTAACCCGTTTTTCCACCAAAAATATTTGATTTATATGAAAATGGAAAAAATTTAAAAAATTTGTGCATAAAAAAGTGATAAATGTTGGAATAAAGTGATAAAATAAGTGTTGTGACACAAATAAAGGTGAGAACGAGAAATAAATTTTGATCTGACCGGTTTTATACCGTAGCTTTTTCCTTAACATATTTAAATCGAGTTTGTTGCTAGTCTTATGTAGGCTTATCCATTATGTCGAACTCGATTTTTTAGAGTTGAGATTGTTGCCAGTATATGTGACTTGTTAAAGTGCCGATCTTAATTCGCTAGGCTAAGCATTCGCAAGTCTCTTTCTTAGAGATTTTAAATTGCGAAGAACAAGAAATGATAGTGTTAATTATAAGTCATGATATTAAACGTAGAGTAGTTGGATCTCTTTCAAGCTCATAAGTATTAATTGTGGCTTTTTCTCCCATTAGCTTGTTTCACTTGTATAATAATAATGTTTAATAAATAAGGTTGTCCGGTTCAACTTAATTTTTAGTAACTTCCCTTTGATTTGGAAGTCGATGATTCGAATTTTGGCTTATTATATGCATCATATGGTTTATTGCTTTACTTATGCCTTAAAGAGCCTTAGGGTATATGGCATGAGTAGAGTTAATCATTTTATTACTTTTTGCCTTAAAGAGCCTAAGGGTATATGGCAAAAGTAATACTAATCATGAAATTATTTGTACCTTAAAGAGCCTTAGGGTATATGGTACTTATAAAATTAGTGATTGGAAAATGTTGCTTAATTATTTTCACCTTAAAGAGCCTAAGGGTATATGGTGTAAATAATATTACTTGATTTATGTCTTAAAGAGCCTTAGGGTATATGACATGAATTAAGGCAAAAGCAACAAAAGCCAAAATTTCGTTCACTTCATCGGTTTTTCAAGGATAAGGGTGGAAGCTAAATTTTATTTTCAACCGTCCCGCTTTATTTTTGGATTAATTAAATATCGAAACAAGTCTTAAAGAGCCTTCGGGTATATGACTTAAGTAAAATCTTGAGATACAAACTTAGGATTTGCGGGAGGAAAAGTAATACACAATTAGTATTTATGAGTAGTGTTAGTATCATGACTTGTATTTGACAATGATCTTGTTTTTGAGCTTAGTATGGAAAAGTGAAAGTTGGGGACGATGAATTTATTTTACTTGTTCCATGATCCTAAGTATTATCAAAGAATAATCAAAAGCACAATGTTATGGAGTGTTGAAAAATGGAAAGTTATGAAAAAGCATAAAAAATGGAAAAAATGTTGAAAAAGGAAAAACAGGGCTTTTCAAAGCTAATGTCTCTTTAATCCCTTAAGATGAGTACTTAGCTACTTTTTGAGGTAATTAATCAAGGGGGATTAAGATTCTTAGTTTTCTAAAGTATTATTTATAATATTGCGTGAGGACACGACAATACTTTAGTATGGGGGAATTTGGTATGTGTTATTTTACACATACCTTTTACCATGAAAAACGACCCCAAATGACCAAAAACATAATAAAAAGTGCATATATATGTTTGTTTTTGTGTTTGTGTATGTGCAGGTACCGGATATTAAGAAAAGGACAAAATAAAGACAAAAACGAACAAAACACGAGCACGGGATTGGAAAAAGCACGGAAAGAGTACACAAGAGCCGGATATTTATCAAGCAAAGGTCAACAAAAGTCAACCATGGTTAAACATTGGTCAACCCACAAGATGACAAAACCTTTGAAATTACCAATGAGCCCTTAATGTTAAAACATTTTCACAAAAAGTCCCAAAATCATTAACACCGTTAGTCCTTTAATACTTAGGGACTAACGGTCGTTAAGTGTTATATAACACTTTCACTAAAACATAAATCCTTTACCTGAGCCCAAATGAACAAAACCAAACGGCCCATACCCTTTGATAAAAAACCGTAGCCCAAGTCAACACTTTCAAAGACGGGTCAAACAAAAGATATAAAAAGAAAAGGGCGCGTAAAGCCTTTTCACTGTTCACCATCTTCTCCCAAAATTTACCCTGCACCAATTACCCCGCTTAAATGAAAAACAACCCTTCTAGTCTGACACGTCTGACTAAGGGGATGACACGCTGGCAATCCCCAGTGTTGTGATTGGCTATTGAGAATCAATCAAACGGTCAAGATGAGATGATTGCAAGACGGTTATTGATGAAGGGTTGAGATAGTTTAGAGTAATGTAGATTAGCTTATTTCAGCTTATTAATCTTTTCTTAATGTAATTTTCAATTTCAAGCTTGTACTCAGTTATTAATTCAATAAAAGTTTGCTTTCATTTAATATCATTTGTTAATAGTTTATTTTAATTTTAAGGCACTTAAAGTTCATTAGCTGTTTATCTATCATAAGCTCCTTTTAAGCTCTTTTAAGCTACTCTTAGTTTGTTTACACTCAGTTAAGTTTAAGTGTGGTTTTTTTATAACATCAAATCCACTCCTCAAATTACCTCAGCTTTAATATGGAAGATAAGCTAGCAAGGGATGAGCTTATAGACCCACCATCTTATCATTTGATAAGCTGGAGCTTTGTTGAGTAGCTCCTTGAGCATTTTAAAGTCTTGTTTAAGCAAAGGCAATTATGAGTTCTTCATTTTCACTTTATAGCTTAATTCTGCACTTTTTCTTTAATTCAGCTTTATGTTTGCTTATTACTGCTTAGATTAACTTGTTATTGCTTATTTTATTCATTTCATGCTTGGTGTGTTTAAATTTTAGTATAAATCTTAGTTTTCATGTTATTGTTATAAATCTGTTAGAAAAACCATAAAAATTAGCATAATCTATTTTGTTATTGTTCAAGCTTATTTGATTATCAAAATTAGTTCATTAGGTCTGATATAAGCTAGTGATCATCTGGTATTTGCAGTTTGTGTCTAAATTTTCAAGTTTATAAGCTGAAAATGAGTTTGATTAATTTTAAGGGGTGTTTGGCACAAGGCAGCACTAACTTGAGTTAGTGTTGTCTAGGCCATTTAGTTCTTTAAATTGGTTTCAAATATCATTCTAAGGTTTATAAAGTTAGGATTTTAGGCTTTTGTAGGCTTAGATTAGTTTGGATATAGTTTGTGTTTTGAAAATTTGAATCTGAGTTCATTAGCTCAGATGCTTAATGAATTTGAGTTTAATTTGTTTCTAGCTTGTTTTGTCAATCAATTTGCTCTTATTTAGTCATTGTATTAGTGTAGTAAACAAGTCTTTAGGTCTGCACTAGTTAGTTTTGAGATTTGGTTTTAAATATGGCAACTGCATCAGTATACAAAACAGTTAAAAGACCTTTTTCAATTTCAAATTTAAGTTAGTAATAGTAGGAATTAGCTTTTCAAATTAAGTACACAAGTAGTTTTTAGGACATATTACATCTGTTTGAGTTTAATTTGTGGAAAACAGCTTATTTGATTATCTATTTTTAGGTTTCAAATTAGCACTTTGTCATTTTCATTAAACTTTTAAAAAACCAAAACTAGTGTAAATTGAAAAATTAGCCTTTTCATTCATCATTTTCTTTGCTTATTTGAATTTCCAATTATTTTTCAAAAGTAGTTTTAAGTAGCTTATAGGTCAATCTCTCTAGTGATAAAAGTCTTATATCCATAAGGTTCTATTTGCTTAGTTAAAAATAAGCTCAAAGTTGTTAGTTTGTCTGTTTGGTAACCAGATTTATGCAAAAAGCTCATTTGACTTTTTCAGCTTATTGCTTATTACTTAAGCTCAAATTTGTTTTTAACTTGCCAAATAGATTAGTAATAGGGTAATAGTAGCTTGTTTTGTTTAGGTTTGAACTTATTTTAGCTTTTTAGTTTGCTTAAGTTTTGAAATAAAAACCAAAAAGAAGTTTAGTGTTGTCTGTCTGTTTTATAAGCCCTTTTACAGCTTATTAAGTAGTTTTTTTATAAAAGTTGTTTTCATAAAAGTTGTTAGTTTTAAGTTGTTTTAAATCTTTGCTTTTTAAAGTTTTTGCAAAATTAAAAAAAGGGAAGAGGGGAAATCCAGGGTGAGCAAAGCTCGAACCCTGGACCTCTACCCTCCTCAACCTTACACACATACACCACAACCAACGCGCCCTTGGGACTTTTACGTCCAAGGATGCAAACAAATTCCTCTTAACCTTGTTTTTGAATTATTTAGTTATATGCACTTCGTGTGCTTATTTGAGCTTTTCTGGCTTATCCGTTTAAGCCATTTCCAAAGATTTATTTTTTCTGCAATCCTTTTATAATAAGCTACTTTTAGTAATTTTCCTAGAATTTTTAGAGTTAATTTTGTATTTTTAATCATTTATTTTTGTTAAAAACTTTAAAAATTCATAAAAAATAGAAAAATAATCAAAAAATAAAATTCTTTTTTATAAAATTTTCTTTTAATATTTAGAAGGCTTAGGATTTAGATTTTCTTTTGTCGGGTTAAAATTTAAGAAATTCATTTTTTAAAGAATGTGATTTGATTCCCGCTCTTGTTTTCTTCGTTTTTTTACTTTAAGCACCCTCGGTTTAGGATTTCCTTAGCTTTTTTCTTACAAGTTAGTAATTAGGATTAGGAAAAGTAAAAAATCATTTTAGGTTTAATTTTAGATAATTTAGGTTTTAATTGTCACGTTTCTTTAATTTCCGTTATTATTTTTATGCTTAATTGTTTTATTGCTTAGTCGTTAATTTTTCTTTATATGATCTATGTGCTTTTAATTGTAGAAATAGATAATCAATTCAAAAGTTTGAAACCATTCAAAACGCGTGATTACGAATTTAACTGATTTTCAATTCACGCTTCGTCGAGGGAAAACGACCCGGGAGGTTTTTGATATAACATTTTGGTTAAAAGTGTTTATCTTGAACCCGACTGAAAATACTTACTATACTATAATTGTTTACATCCTTATATACTTATATTATATATATAGTGTGTTTGGACGTACAATCAAATCACAATAGCATTAGTGTTCTTAATGACATCACCATCCTAAAGCTTTGGTTCCAACTGCTGAGCTTTCTTTAGATAGAAAGGATTTTGAAAACCTAGAGCTTGTTTAGTGGTATGGTCATAGAAAAACTATGGTTCTGTCAACATATAAACAATTTGTGTTGATTGATCTCTTTTATAAATAATATTATCCAGTTGTTTGATCTTCTTTTCTAAAGCAATTTCTTTATCAATGTTTCTAGATTCTTCATTGAATACAAGTCTACTCGTCTTGATGCAGAGGAGCTAAGTCCGTAGTGCACATGATTCAGAACCAGTATAATCAACATAGAATTCTATTGCTACGTCAAGAATTCCATCTATACCTGTCGCAAGTATGCGTTCGTAGATTAGCGCGGATTGAGATCAATCTGTCGATCGAGACTTTTGATCTTGACATCGTAATACATACGTATAATAGTTAATGTGAGCTCCAATAAGCCTCGTCTACCTCGTGTTCACTCATAGTACTAATCTGAGACTCGCGCCTCTGTTGACTCTTACAATCCCCTACAGCTCTAAATCCATTCGCGCCGCACGCCTCCCTACTATCACCGCTTCAAGCACACCAGCACGACTTCTCTCCAGTATCACTTGGCACCATTCTTATTCCCGTCAAGATTTATCTTGGTGCAATTGATTACTTGGGTTTTCAGTTGTTCAATCACAAATAATATTAGTGCATCTTGTTGTGTAGATGAGTTAGAATTCTGAACAGCTGTCTGTTGTGATTCTTTGACATACTAAGAATAAGGAATGATATTGCTATCACTGGTTATTTCAGTCTCTGAATGATTCACAACACTCGACTGTTCAGAAGAAGGCATCGCCTGCACAACTTGATTTATCATGTTGTTAACCATATTATCATGATTGTTTACCTTAGTGAGAGCATCTAAACCATAATGAGATAAATTTTCTATGAGAGCAACTTTGGCCATTGTGTGTTGAGTTTCCTTTCATCACAATCAAAGTCATATGCATCCAAATCATCAGCTTGATAAGCAGCATTGTGAGTAATGACAGTCTGTGTGGCTCGACCTTCTGCAATTCCTGGATCTGCCAAGAATGCTAGTTCTTTCTCATGTAGAATTTGACCATTTGCTTGAGCTTGTACCAGCAACACTTTATCCTTAAACCAAGAATCATCCCGTTTCCTCTTAGGTTTGGTTCAGTGTTTGGACATGTGTCCTTCCCCTTTACAGTTATAACAAATAACAGTCCTTTGTTTCCCAGAATTGCTTCTACTTGCTCCTGGAGTGTAGGTCTTAGTGATACCCGTAGCAAAAGAAATTTGCCTCCCCTGAACTGGTTGTAAAGTTACTCTTTCATCATTAATGGTAGCTTGTTGCCTAGGGTTTGACAAATTCCTCAGCTGGTTGTTGGTAGTAGGATAATGAGATGTGACGACAGCTGATAGGAATGACATCATATGATTGATGACATCAATGGGATCATCACCTTGCTTGAACACTAGAACAATTAGACCTGAGTCTAGTTGGGGAAATTTAGGTTGTTGTTGTTGTTGGTTAACTGTGGGAGCATATTCCAATTGAGGGATGGATGATGGTGGAGAATAAACGTTGTGGTGAACTGATGATTGATATTCATTGGTTGCGTTCATGCAGTAAACGAACTTTATTTACATGAAATTCATGTTGTCCCAAGTAAGCATGAAGCTGATCAATGTTAGTTGTGTGCAAGTCCCTAACTAGTTTGACATCAGTCACAAATTTGCTCCACTCAGGATGAAGAGTATTTAAAAACTTGGTGTTCACTTGAAATTGTTCCAGTTTCACATTGTAGATGTTTATGTCATTGAGTAGCATTGAAAATCTCAAGTAAAAATCACGTAGTGTTTCCATCTTCTTATAAGAAAACTTATCGAATTCATCATAAAGTTTACATTCTATTTCCTTTTTCTTCAATGAAGTTCCTTGCATGAGAAGTTGAATTCTTTCCCAAAGTTTCTTGGTGATTCGATGATTGCTAACAAGTGCATAGACCTCTGGTGGTAGTCCTTGGAGAATGATATTTGTTGCTTTGACATCACAGTCAGCTTGAATTGCGTCTGCAGGAGTCAATTTAGAGTATTTTCTTGGCCTAGTCACACCATTTTCCTCAATTGTAGGCCAGATGAGTGGACCATTTTCAACGGATTCAAGGATCATTCATCAACGTTGTCTATTCATCATGTATAGCTCCATTCTGCTTTTTCAAGAATCATACATATCCTTTTCCAACATAGGTGGACGATTGTCAGCACCCGAAATAATCGCTTTGTCAGCAAGAGTCGTCATTGAGAAATTTGTATGTTAAAAGATTAATGTTTGATTGAACGGTGGTAGAAAGAAATTGTGTTTGATTAAGTTGTCTTTAAGTGTTTTAATACTTGAAGTTACACGGGATTTTACAAT
>BQNB010144930.1:3803-16789 GCA_026074375.1 Tanacetum coccineum
GTGCATTCGGAAAAGATTAATTCTAGTTATTTAAGAAAATTTTGTCAAAAATTTTAAAATTGGCATAATTTTCAAAGAAAACTAGAAAATCAAAGGCAAAACATACATCAAGTATTAATTCTACTCCCATCCCCCTACTTGATTTGTACAATGTCCCTATTGTACATTAAGGAAATGAAATAAATAAGAAAAGAGTAGAATTAAGATAAGAAACTCCCTGAGCATTGCTTCAAAATTTGAAATTAGGAGGAAATCTATTAGATTATCTCCATCTTCTCGCAAGCTCTTTATCCCCTGTGATCACAGAAACAAACCAAAGCATAAAACCATTCTACAAGAATTATGAAGTGTACAGGAAATATAAACCTAACTCACTTTCATAGGAATCACGGTTGCATTTAGCATATGCAACAAGACTTTTAAACCACTTGGTGGCCCAAGTGGACGAGTTTAGTCTCGTGAGGGCTTCCAGAGAACATACCCACAAAGTCCATTTACGTATACAAGGTTTAGACATGTTTAAAACTTAATTTTTTAAGATTTCAGAAGGAGGTTACAGCGTAACCATAATGGTTACGTCGTAATCAAATGGTAAAATTTTTAAGTTTTTAAGGTGTTACGGCGTAACCTTAAAATAGGTTTCGTCGTAACTGTAGTGGTTATGCTATAACTGCTACAATTTCAGCAAAGTTACCAAATGAATATGAGTCGAGCCGGTCTCGAGATTTGCCTCTTAGCTTCTAGATTCTGCAAAACAAAGTAAGAAACATGCAAACCAACTAATGCTAAAAAGAAATTCATTAAATAAAAGACGGGTTGTCTCCCGACAAGCACTTTTGTTTATTACCGAGTCTTTAAGTTAGACTCATGACCATTCTACGTCATCCCGTCATCAATATATCCCTGAATCCAATCTACAACTTCCTGATCATATTTGTACTCGTTTCCCAAACTAAGGCAACCTCTGTAAAATCCTTTAATCTTTATTTCAGGCTTATGGATTCCTTTTTTCTTATCCTCGTCACTGACTTTTAACAGTGGTCCCATTGAGTTATGTTGTTTTACCATTAGTTTCCTAAAGGCTTTTTCAGCTCGCGACATATGAAATATTGTTTTATCATTACCGATTTTAAACCAAAGTGTTCCTTTACCCCGGTCTTCAACAAGTCCTATTTGTTCTTTAAAAGGTTATCCAAACAGAACTTCGGTTAATCCTTTTTCCACAAATTCACTAATGTTTTTGAGGATGATGAAATCAATCATTGCATGAGCAGTTGCTAACATGGATCTGCCTAGGATAATCGGGACATTTTCATCTTCCATGATGTCGAGAATGATGAAATCAATGGGAGAAATGAAGTTACTAATTTTTACTAGAACATTTTCTTTTATCCCTTTTGGAGACTGCATGGATCTATCAGCCATTTCAATAGTCATTTTAATTGGTTTCAAGCTCCCAAGTCCTATTCTTTTGAATAAGGAATAGGGCATAATGCTGATACTTGCCTCTAGATCAGCTAAAGCATTACTCATGGAGTAGTTTCCGATAATACAAGGAAAAAATGAAACTTCCTAGATTAGTTTCTTTTGGAGGAAGTCTATTTTGATGGGTAATGGAGTAGTGTGTGGGTGATTCTTTGGTTTCATGAGAAACTACTTTTTGTAGTTGTTGTTTTGGTTTACCATGAGTTATAGTTGGTTCCTTATTTTCCTCAAGGATGCACCTTTTTACTTTTTCACCAAATGTCTCTGTTTTAGGCGTCAGAGTGTGCTTAGGGTAATGTGTGGAGATTGACCTAGCGAGGTGATCTACTTTTTGCTCTAGACTTTTTATAGATGATTCATGATTCTTTAAACTTAGATCAGTACTTATCATGATTTTCTTCATCCATTTATTTTGGATTGCTTTTCTTTCGCTAGATTCCTTCAAACATTGCTCGAATTTGTCTTTGAGGTTAGTTGGGCGATTTCTAGATTTAGTGTAGGTCTTATCGTAGTCGATTTTGCTAGATTTTATGCTTTTTACCTCAGCATAGTAACTTTTTCTGACATCATCCGTATTTAATTTGCGAAAATCAACTATTAGCTCCTCCATTTCATGGTTTAAAAGTTTTAGCTTTTCGGTGATAATATGTAATGGGTCAGGGGTGGTTATGTGATTTTACTCGCAATGCCATTTATGCGAATGTTCGACCAGCTTTTGGATTAACTTTAATGCGTCTGAAGCCGTCAACCAAGGAATGAGACCATTTGCATCGACAGTTCGTCGAGTTTGGATATTTAATCCATTGTAGAAGGTGTTTACCTTTTGGTGATCATTAAGATCATGAAAGGGACACTTGAAAAGTAGGTCGTTATATCTTTCCCATGTATCAAAAAGGGATTCTCCATCTTCTTGCTTAAAATTTCATATTTCACTCAACTGCTTGAATATCATAGCAGGAGGGCAGAATCTCCCGATGAAGTTTTGTTTGAGATTACTCCAGCTCTTTGTACATTCGGTCGATGTTCTTTCGAACCATCTTTTAGCGATTCTTTCCAGAGTTAGAGGAAATACTTGTACAAGAGTAGAATCCTAGGCAGAATCTTATGCTTTTAACCTCAACATATTAACTTTTCGTCATCATCCGTATTTCCTTTGCAACATCTACTTTTAAGCTCGTCTATTTCGTGATTTAAAGGTTTTCAGTTTTTTGATGATAACACGTAATGGGTTTAGGGAGAGCATGAATGTCCTGTAATGCCATTATGCGAATGTTCAACCAATTTTTGGATTGACTTCAATGCATCTGAAGCCGTCAGCCCAAGAATAAGACCATTTGAGTCGATAGCTGGTCGAGTTTGGCTATTTAATCCATTGTAGAAGGTGTTTACCTTTTGGTGATCATTGAGATCGTGAAAGTGACACTTGAAAAGTAGATCGTTATATCTTTCCCAAGTATCGAAAAGGGATTCTCCATCGTCTTGCTTAAAATTTCGGATTTCACTCAACTATTTGAATATCATCGAGAAGCAGAATCTCCGATGAAGTTTGCTTGAATCACTCCACTTTTCGTCCCATTCGTCTGATGTTCTTTCGAACCATCTCCTTAGCGTCTTCCCATAGTTATAGGGAATACTTGTACAGTAACCGCCTGAGCGTTGAACATGCTAGCATTTCCTGCACATTAATGAGTCCGCTGCACCATTGGTTGGACCACCTGAGAAGGAAATCTTACGTAATTCCCATAGAAGTTGTCCCTTAATTTCAAATGCTAGTTATTAGGACAGTGATGGACAACCAAGATTTGAGCAGGTTAGTTTTTTTGATTGTAGTTTTTACCCAAATATATAATATATAATAAAATATAAAATATATAAAAGTCTAAAAACAACAATCAATGATACCGAGAAGTAGTATAGAATTTTCCCGGGTCGTTTATCCCCAACGAGGCTGGACTGGAGAATCGATACAGTCGAAGATTTGAGTTTGAAGGAGAGAATTGAATTGAGAGTGTGGAAAAGTCAAATTAAACAATAACAAATAAAAACGTTTAAGAAAAACCTAGAAATTACGAAATTAAACTAGAAAACGAGAGCCCGAATCCCGAACAAAGGGGGAAAAACCTAAAATCTTTAAAAATAACCCTACGAAGAAATTTTCACTTCTAAACTACTCTACGGGACAAATAACGAAGAATGAAAAAGACTAGACCGAAAACGGAGTTCGTTTGACCCAAAAACGAGTCAAAACAAAATCCCGCACCCGGACCGTTCTTTAAAAAAGGAAAAGTTGTAAAAATGACCCTACGAAAAGTTTTGTATTTTTCCTACAAACTATATGACAAAAGAAAATTTTCTAAAAAAGCAAAATATTTTTTTGATAATTTTTGTATTTTTTATGAATTAAATAAACTTTTAACGAAATTAAATCATAAAAAATATTAAATGATTTCGAAAAATTCTGAAATTTTTTCTAAAAATACTTTATACTATAAAGATCCTACGAAAAATAAAAAACACAAAACAGCTTAAGAAATAAGCCCGAAAATAAGCTAGACAGCTTATTAAGCTTATAAGCAAAACACCCTAAAATATGTAAGGCCCTTGGAGTCTTAACGACAAAGACCCAAGGGCGCAGTAGGTTAATTGAAGTTATAAAGGGAAATGTATCGATATTGGTCACGTATGTTTTATTTTCTTTCGTCGAGTCTTGCTCACCCGAACCAATTGTCTTTCCCCTTTTTTTTTTTTTTCTTTCGAAAACTCAAAGAAGCAAAGTTGTTAAGCTCGTGGGGCTTAACAACTTTGTCTTCTACAACTTTTTACGAAAAGCTTTAAATATGTATGAATTACTTTCTTTACAAAAACTAATTAGATGGGTAAAATTGTAAATTTAATACTCCATAAACATCTTAATTAAGAAAGTGGACAAGGTTTTGAAACAAACTAAATTAGTAATGAGGTCAATTAAAATAGGACGGAAGGAGTAGTTAATTAATTGTCAAATCTGATGGCCTCACTTTTTTGTTAAATATATTTACGGTTGTCATCCAGAAAGTTGTATTCAGCTATTAGAGATATTTATATCCATCGTAATTATATAGAATAAAATATGTAGTAAAATAAGGTTAGATTGGGCATTAAAAAGTTCAAAATACTTGACCGGTGCTTCCATGTGCTGAATAATAATTAGAGAGTTTATATTAAATTAAAAGTAGAACAATATATAGAGTTTATAATATTCTGTGAAAGTGTTTTTCTTCGAAGTATTTGTTGCTTTCTTATGACAATTTTTATTTTGTCATACATCAATTTTTATGTACTTTTCACCATAACGTTGTTGCTTGTTCGTGTATATGTTCGAACGACATCAATCGGACAGCTCCCACTTCCAGTCTATTCGGATGGTATACGCCCAACGGTCAAGACCTCCCGACACCAAGGATGTATTAATATGAATAAATAATAAAGAGGCCTCGGGAAAGGTCAAGACAACTTATTATCTAGGAGACTATTATTAACCAGCAGTCCATAGCAAGAACTAAGCATGCATCGTCATCCCAGATTCGTCCCCCACGTGTGAACAGTGACCTAGTACCTAACATAGGCATAACTCGGCTCGCTACTTCCCATGGAAGTCAGGTACATTATTTGGGGTACTATAAATACCCCAACCTCATTCAGTGCAAACCAACTCACTTTACCTGCATTTACTCACACCTATTCCTTCCGTCCCATATTAAATGTCCAGTTTAATTTTTCAAAGTCTTCTTTCATCAACTTTGAACGTAAATATATATCTTTGTATTATATAATACTTAATAAAAATTATACCAATGAAAAATACATTCAAAACTCTATCCATTCATATGTTTCGCATCAAGTATCATATAACATAAGAATAAATAATTAAGGTCAAAGTTGAAAAAAAAGACTTAAAAAAGTCAAAATAGACACTTAATGTGGGACGGATGTAGTATTATATTACTGTCCGGCCATTATCATATACTAATTTTCACACCGGAGCTTGATCTTGAGATAACACCTGAGGCGAGGCTAACGTGTGTTGTTCTTTGTTTCATGCTTGCTGAAGGCTGAGGAGCACGTCCGAATGGTTCTTCTCTACCTTGCACACGCAAAACAAGTTCTTACCTCAACATTACTTCTAGCTAATCATTTTGTAACTTCAAAATATAGTATACTAAAACACCTTAATATGTATGCCACTACTAGAAAATGTGTCATTAGCAACAACTTAAATTTTATGTAACATATGAAAATAACAACTACCATCAATTGTTGCTAATTCAACTTGTGTTAATTTGAGAATGCAACGAAATTGCTTAGTGGTTGCTAAATTAGCAACAAATATTTATGGTAATTTGTAGAAATACAAACTAATTTTTTTGTTACTAAAAATTTTTGCAACTTTGTTATTAATTTCCTTGTTAAATTATATGTTAAATGCACAATTTAGCAACAATTTCTCTGTTGTTTTAAAATAATTTTTGATAATGGAATTTTTTTTCTAGTTGTGTGATAATGAGATTAAAACCAGATCACAAGTTTCACAAGCACTCTTTGGGCCTGCAAATTCATTTGATCCAAATTGAATTCGATATCTCTAATAACATAAAAATTCTAAAAATAGTATAAAAGCCTTTTATAAGATTTAGTTTTCTCATTAAGTGTGCAGTATTAATGATGGGTTTGAATTAAAAGCCAAACTAAAAACCCCAATTTAGCTGCATATGAAGGGGTTGTAGTTACTTCCTGCATATGAACTCAGTTTAATACCAGCAAATGAATAGGTTTGGGAGTTACATACTCATGTGTTGCCTCCGTTTCCACTCAACTACAATAACAACTACTTTTTTGGCCACCACCGCCAATCAGTTTCTCACCTCTTAGGGAATTATCTCAAAGACTTGATCATCATCATCATCATGATGTACCTACTCATTCAGATAAGCAGCCAAAGGAAATGGAAATCAAGGTTCTTCTTTTCTAATAACTTATTCTTAATCACTTTTTTATACTACTAATCACTTTTTAATAGTTCTAGCGTTGTTGTTACTAAGACTTCACGGAAATGTTTAGGTAGGACAGGAGACGATGCCCTCATTATTTGTGATCTGTCACTACATCCTCTATGAGCAGCTCCAAGGATTCTTCAGAATTGCCATTCCATCAATTTTACAGCAAGGTACACAATAACATGTGATTCTGATTTCTCGAATGGGTAGACAGAAATTGATTCGGATTGTATAATTAGTGACAGATTAAACATTCGTTTTGGATGTTCGATTGTCGTGATCTTTAGAATTGCTTACTAAAGCTGAGTATTTGTTTTGATCCATTAAACATTAGAAAAATCCCTGTTTTAAAATAAGTACCCTATATGATATATTTTTAAGATGTGATATGTTTGTATTCTCATTCGGGATTCACGGGACATGAGTTGTAGAGTTGCCCCTTATTGCAACATGAAGCAAATATGAGCGACAAGGGATGTGTAGGCATCTTTTGAATGCTATTGAACATGTACGCATTCTGTTCGACTCATTATGACTAGCACTATAAATAGGATCATCGGTAGATATAATACACTGACCAAGTTTTATTAGTATAAGTAGATTGTTCCAATTCCAACATTAGTGACTTCCAGCCCATTTGCCCATTCTCAGCCGAAGGTAGTTAGAATCCTATAAGGGTCATTTAAATGGGAAAATTCATAAAACTTAGTTTAAGAGTCACTGACTAAGTTTTATTAGTAGATTAGCCTATTTAAATGGGTTAAGGAACTCTTAAACTGGTCTTTATATTTCCTAAAGCGTATTCCAATGTTAAACCGGAATTTACGGTTTAGTTTTTGGTCTTAGCATAAACACGCCCCACCAGCCCTATGCTCACCCTAAAACTTGCTATGTTTTTCATTTGTAGTAGAAAGTATGTTGGTGGTCTCGAAAACACGTAAAATTTGAGTGTGTTTACAATTTCTTAAGACTAGCTATTGCGTAATCTCTTCACTAAACTATGTATGCAGGACCGTGAGAAGTTGTATGACAAAGCAGTGGGAGCTATTGCAGCAGCTTTATATGATCCTGTCTGTAGATTTAAGTTTTGTGCACACGTCTACACCGTGTAAGCTTCTTTGTATTTTTAGTAGCTTTTTCTAAATGAGCTTACATAGCTTATAAACTAATAGGCTAGCAAGTAGTTGTTGTTTACTTAAACTTACCCATAAATGAACTTTTTTATATGTTTCAATAGCAACAACAGAGACTAGGTCATGATGTGCGAGAGGGGAAGCGAGCATGATGATGCACCAGTTAATAAGAATGAATAGCCGCAATTGCAGCGGCTTTTAAAATGCTTGCAAAGGAATTCCTCAGGTATAATCATCTTGATGCATTGCAATCTTTCAAATACTTGGTTAAATGTTTAGCACAATGCATAACTACATTCTTAATGAGGGAAACTAAATTAGTGCTATCTATATGAGATGATTTTACGTTACAACATTGATCATGATATATTTGGAGGTGTCTAACTCGCAAAAAATTGTCACGATATACCTGTTAGAAAAATGTAGGACCATGGAACTCTACTTTACACGCCCGAATTGAGTACTAATTCTATAAGTCTTTAAACAGCCCTTGGCTTAATCGATCCTTCCATACATTAAATGATAATTGGTGCTGAAAACCGACTTGGTCATGATCGTTGGTACGGACCTATTATCTTGTGCATGATTGACTCCTTAGGTTGCTTTATGTAGGTAAGGTCAAAACTAGAATCAATTTATGGTATCGTCCCATCTACCCATGGCTTTATGATAGTAGCATCGGCATGAAGAGTGTGTGGTTGTCCATGGAACATCAGGTCATCTTATGGTGTAATCAAGTCATTGTCCAAGTGAGTGTTACTTCTTTGTAACCTTCAAGTTTTTATTATGTAGATGTGTCTGATCTACTAACTGAGTTCCAAGATTTACATACTCTTCTAAGTTTGGTAGACCCTGGAACTGGTCATCCTATTTCCGGCTCAAGGAAAACACTAGCAGCACTTACAAGAATGCTTTGTAGTAGAATGCCAGGAAGTTTGTCGAGGCAATTGGATCTACATCAGCAGTCACCACATCTTCCTGTGCGGAAAGAGAGAAAATTTGCTAGTACATTGATCAACACTTTTCTTTTTTATTTAATACATTGAAAAAATTGCCTGAGAAATCATTTGTTTGGCTATGCAGGGCCTCATTTAAAACCATGACTGCATGTCTCACTAAACTTCGTTGGAGCGACGAGGGACTTGAAAGAGATCTTTACATCAAAGTGCCAACAGTAACTATTTTAGCAATGGATGGTAGAAGAACGTGGTTGGACATAAAAGAGCTGGTTAGTCATTACTTTTATTTTCCTAACATATCATACATTGTGTTGGTATCTAATATGTGAGAAATCACATATCCATTTTATATAAAAAATGACCCTAAAAAGATAAAATAATGCAAATTATGCTTGTGTATTATGTATTTTGTCTTTTGTGATGTGTAGGTGCGGATATTTCAAATATCACATGAAGAAGGCCAAAATGGGACAAAAACGAACACGAGATGGAAAGAGGATGAGAAACCAAAGCAGAAGGCGTATTTGAGTTTAATGGGCCAACCCGTACCTATTTTATTGGGTCGGGTCAGCCCAATAACTTTTATACTATAAACCTTATAAGCCTAAACCCATTTAAATGTCATAAGCCCAAAACCATTAATAAAGGCCCAAGTCAACATATTAGTCGGGTCAACAAAGTAAAACGATCAAAAAAATGTATTGTACATCTTTTACTTCCCTTTTCCCTCCATTTTTTCACCATAACCACGAACTGGGTAAAACCTCCACAAGTAAGCTCACCTCTGACACTCTAACACTCCCAATAATCCACGTTGGCAATCCTACACTCAATGATTGGTTGACGGGACGTGTAAGGCTACTAACGGTCAAGATCAAAGGCGTAGAGGGCAATCAAAGAATGAATGGCCGAGATTAGAAGTGGGGGAGCGTCCAAAGGGCTAGAAGGTTCATTTCGTTCCTATAAAAGGAGGGCCTCACTCACTGAATTGAGTATCTAGAGTAGAAGTAGTGTAATCTAGTGTAGTTATAGCTTATTAGTCGTTTTAGCTTATTGTTTTTCAATTAATGTAACCTTTCTTTTCAAAAGCTTGTACTCAGTTTATTAAATCAATAAAAGTTCAGTTTTATTATTGTTAAAGTTAAATCATGTTTTTATCTTATTGCTCTTATGAATTAATAAGCTCATTGATACTCAAATAAGCTCTTATAAGCTACTTATACTACACAAGCTTGTTAATACTCAGTTAAGCTTTCAAAAGCTTAACTGAGCTTATTAATACTCAAAATCCACCCCAAATGTACCTCAGCTTATTTTGGAAGGGAAGCCAGACTTGGATGGGCTTCCAAGACCTCACCAGCTTATCCTAGATAAGATGGAGCTTTGTAGAGTAGCTTCTTGAGCAATTAATAAGCCTTGTTTGTGCAAAGGCTTTAGTAAGTTCTTAATTTCCATTTTATAGCTTACTTTTGCACTTTAGCTTATTTCTGCTTATTGCCTGCTTATTGTTGTTTAGAATAGCTTATTATTGCTTATTATAGTTGTTTAATGCTTATTGTGTTCAGTTATTAGAATAGATTACATTTTATAAGTCTTTGATAAAAAACAGTTAAAAATCCAAAAAATAATTGCATAATCTAGTAGCTTATTGTTTCTGCTTATTTGATTATTGAAATGTGCTTAATAGATCTTTATAAAGCTAACTACTATCTGGTATTGGAATTTTAAGCTTTAATTCTAAGTTTATAAGCTGAAAATGAATTCAAGCTTTCTAAAGGGGTGTTTGGCTCAAGACAACACTAACTTGAGTTAGTGTTGTCAAGAGCCATTTGGTTCTTTAATTTGAATTTGAATATCATATTTAAGATTATAAGGTTAGGATTAAAGGTTTTTGAAAGGTTAAATCAAGTTTTAATCAAGTTTGTGTGTAGTTGCTTGAATCTGAGGTCAATAGCTCAGATTCATATGCATTTTGAACTCAAATTTGTTCTAGCTGTTTTTATTGATCAAGTTGTTCTTGATTTGGTGTCTAAATGGTGTAGAAATCAAGTCTAAAAGGGCTGCATTATTGGTATTGTGTTTTGGTCACAATTTTGGTAAAGTGCATCAGCAAGCAAATCTGTCTAAATGCCTTTTTCAATCTAAAAATTAAGCTAGTTAAAGTTAGAGTTAGGATTTGAAATTTAGTGCACAAGTAGTTTATAGGTTAAACTTAGTATATTTGAGCTTATTTTGTAGTAATTAGCTTATTAGTGTATCTGTTTTTAAGCCTGCATAAGTAGTTTTAGCATTTTGATAAAAAAAACTAAAAAACCAAAAACATAGTTAAACAGTTAAAGTAGCTTTTTCAATTAGCATTTTCTTAGCTTAAATAGATTTCAAAATTCTTTTTGATTGCTGTTTTAGATAGCTTATAGGACAAGCTTTTTAGTAGTATATGTCATTAAGCCATAAGGATCTGTTTACTTGCTGAAAAATAAGCTCAAAAAGTCCTATTTGGCTGTTTGGCATGCAGTTTTGTGCCAAATTGCTTATTTGCTTTTCTTAGCTGATTGCTTATTGTTTTGCTTAAATGTCGTTAGGTTGTGCTTATTAGACTAGTTTAAAGGTGTTTTAGCTTAATTGGTTGTGGTTTGAGCTTATTCAAGCTTATTAGTCATTTAAGTTTTGTGCAAAAGCTAAAATTCCTTCTTAGTGTAAACTGTGACTTTTAAGTTCAATTTCTGGCTTATTGTTTAAGTTTCATAAAAAGTTGTTTTAGTGAAAAGTGCTTATTTTAAGCTGTTTAATAAGTTTGTGAAAAAAGTTTTTGCAAAATATAAAAAAAGGGAAATTGGGAAGTCTTGGGTGAGCAAGGCTCGAACCCAAGACCTCAACCAACCTCAACCTTTCTTAACACACAACAATTTCTTTAACACCTTTTTGGGTTTCTTTAGTTATAAGCACTTCGAGTGCTAAATTGATTTTTCTGGGCTTATTTGTTTAAGCTTATTTTGAGCTTTTATTTTTCCTACGTCCTTAACATCATAAGCCATTTTTAGTATTTTTCTTAGATTTTAACATCAAAGTTTACTATTTTTCGTGCATTTTATTAGTTTAAAAAGTCATAAAAAATAAAATAAAAATCAAAAAAATAAAATTCTTTTTCTGAAAATTTTCTTTTATCATTTAGTAGGTTTAGAAATTAAATTTACGTTCGTAGAGCTTAATTTTGAGTTACTTGCTTATTTGTCGCGTTTTCTTTAATTCTCGTCAACGTTTTAATGCCTAATTTCGTAATTGCTTAGTCGTTTACTTTCCTTTTCATGTTTTATGCGTTTTTAGCTGTAGAAATAGAAACCAAATCAAACCTTTGAATTATTCAAATTCGCGATCACAAATTAAACCGATTTTCTATTCACACTTTTGGTTAAAAGTAATTCTCTTTAAAACTTTTGGAATACGTATACTATTATACTATAATTGAGTTTGCCTCTTAATTACACATACTTGTTTGTGTGTGTGGTTTTGGGACGGATCAGTTTAATTATTTTGTTCATCGCCTTGGTATGCGCAGTTTGTCTCCATAGGAGCTCGAACGTCTTGCAAAATCACAGTAATTCATTGTATATATTTATCAAAAAATAAAAATATAAAAATATAAAACCTATAAAAGCAAAATACAAAATCAAAAAATTTTAAAAATACCAAAAATAATCTTCTCCGACATGTCTCTTGTAAATCGATAACATTTACGTACCTAAAAATGTTGATTAATATTGACACAGGTGTATAAATGAAGTTCGAGGGAGAGTTTCAAAAAGCTTTCGAAACATGTCTCTTCAAAATTTTCTTCTACAACTTCTAAGTAAATGTCAGCTTAGGACTTGGTCTCTAAAGAAAGGAAAATGTTCATTTATGCACATTATTCCTAAACAACGGGAAGTTCACATCTTCTTGGTCTTGAGCACAGTCATATAAACATTCAAAGTTTTGAACGCTCAAGAGAAGCACTAAGGAAATGATAATTAATAAGATAAATATAAAATCATTTTCCTGTTGAGCATAATGTTTCAAGATATTTTTGAAAAGAAGATTTCAAATATCTTTCAAAATTGTGTGCTCAACAAACTCCCACTCCAAAGTTTCACTCTATTCTATTATTAAGGGGGAGTATAATAATAAGTTCATTCTGCATGCACTCCTATTCTCCCAAGACTTAGTTAGAATCATGTGAATTTCAGACATTAACTTGTTTTTAATTCACTAATTTGTCAAAAATTGTCACCACATATGCAATTTTTGAGGGGGAGAATATTGATTAAAATGTGACCAATACATCTTAATAAAGGATAAGATCTCTTGATTATAAGTGCGTTCCCAAACCTTGCATGTGT